>JAQGAS010000418.1:0-52520 GCA_034686365.1 Pachymerium ferrugineum | reverse complement strand
CCTATTATTTACTGCCATCTATTGAAAGCTACAAAAACGTAAAACTGTTATCTTATACACACCAATATACTTCATTTGGTTCAACATCCATTTTTTTTAAACAGTTTTTATAAATGCAAACGAACCTGGAAATCACCAAATTACTTGTTGTGGTATATACGAATAAGTTACAAATTACAAATTTGCAGTAAATTTTTGGAGCACGTTCCTCCTAATTAATGTTGACACGTATCATGTCCTTTATAACCAGCAATAAAAATACAATAAGGTGGCCGTTTGTTGTTTGCTGACATACTTTTATATTGGCAATACTGTCAGCAAGGATGCGAGTCAGTTATTTGCGTACCTATAAAATTCAATGAACAATGTACTTTTTTGTCGCCATAAAGTGACCTATTAAACTATGAGATCCTCAATAGTTCATGTGCACATTCGATATTAAAAAGTAGCCGTCTGCAAAGTATTTAGTAAACGTGAGTTGGCTTCTTTTGACACTTCCAAATAATTTTCGAAAAATAAATGTAACTATAACCTTGCGTTTCCTCTCATATTACGATTAAAGCTGTAACCTTTTGAAAGTCACTATCGGTTACTACAAAAACATACAAAAAATGCCAACCAACTAGTTTTTCTAAATAATCTTCTTGAAGCTTTATCATATTTAAGAAATTTAATTCTGAAGGTTCAAAAGTTATAAATGATAAGCCTCTGGTACAAGAACTAAATAGCTTTTGCATCTACGCATTACCACCGCAGTCTCAAAGTGATGGAGGTGAGTGTCTTCATTCTACATTTTTGGTTACAATTTTTCGTAAAAATAATAGGAATAATCTTTCATTTTTCTGTACCTAGTCTCTTTTGCACATGCTGATATTTTTCGGCGTCTGTTTTTACGCTCTTGGAGTCCCATTGAGTATGATTTAAATAACTGAAAAATATATAAAACAATAATAATTTATTTCAGGTGACGATATTCAACATACGAAAGAAGATGGCAGTTGCCATGATGAACATGGAAATCCAGTACCAATGGCTGTAGCAAGCAATGTATTGGCAGGCAGTATTCCTTACATCATTGCAGTTTGTATCATGTTTAAAAACTATAGCAATATTTAGTCTCTCATGTTCCAATAGCTTTACTGTATCCGATTTTTTAAAAGAAATGTTGATTTCTTTCTTTGTCATTTGAAAATAAACGGAAATAAATTCTTCTCTAAACACAGCAATAATGGTAACTCTTAGTGTAATTCTGATTTGTCCAAAAATGGACTACACCAAAAAAAAATGTGCTTGAAATATGATACGTTGCTGATGAACAAGATGCAACTTGAACTACAAGATTTTTCAATTTTAATGGGCACAAAAAAATTTTATTCAATTTTCCACTAATAAGTTGATATTTTATTCTTGTAATAAACTTGCCTCGTTACACTTGAACAGAGGGCACACAGAAGGGCATAACGTGGAAGTTTTCAACATTAAAATTTACTACAATGAATTTTAGCTACGCTTTAAGATTTACAGTAAACTCGTTTATTTGTAGAAATATAAAATAGGACGTAGAAACTAAGGAAGACATATAAATGAACACTTGAAGTAAGATTGAGAACATAGAAAGAATTAAAAAATAAATGTATATATATATATATATATAAATATATATATAAGACGTATTACTTAAAAGAATTGTCTAAGAGTAGCTCAAGTGTTGTTAATTACTAAAGAATAAACGAGTTAACTATATTTATAACAAAATTAAATTCAGAACGTATAATGAGTAATGAAATTTGTATAAAATGTTCCACGTACATTTCTTAAACCGGAGCGGACCCCTTAAAACATTATATTTTTATCAAATGTAACCAGATCTTAGTAAGAATAATAATGACTAACACGTAAGCCTGTTTCACCAGATTGCAGCTCATCACATCGATGCTTTGTTATGACGAAATCATATTTTGCATTTTATGTAAAGAATTATTTTATACCTTCCCTGCATTGATCCTATCTTATATGTAAATGTAACTCGCATCCGTCACACAAATAGAACTTTAACATTGCAGTAATGACTTTGATAACCGATTGTATTTCAAGAATAACAAAATCTATTTTACGTTTAACAGTTATGCTAACCATAAACAAATGCGTACTATTAAAAAATTCTTAAAAGAAAAGTTTAGTTTATCCGTGAAGAAGTGAATCATGTCTATTGCTTATGGTCTGAATTTTACAATTAGCGTATTTGTTATTCCGTTTGCCAATGATTGTCTACAATCTCTTAAAAATCTGTCTCAAAATCTGTAGAATAAATTTCGATGAACAAGATACGGATAAGCAAGATTTCACTGTTCAATAAAACTTATTTGCATCTAACTAAAATATTCTCTAAAGGTTGTTTATAAAGTAGCACCAAACTAAAACTTAAAATTAAAAACCTTATTGTCATCATTATTATTTTCTGCTCCAATATAGATATACTCATACAAATATAATATGCTTAAGTACATTACAATAAACTTTCTTAATACGTCTTTACTCTAAGCTGAACACTTCTAATGGGCAACAGCATGTAAAAATATGAGCAATTTTTTTTAAACAAATAATCTCAAATAAAAAAAAACTGCAACCGTATCAAGCTGGATGGAGTATCATGAGATTACCATCCTATTAAATAATTTCTGCTTTCATTGTAAATATTTATAAATTTTAAAGCAATGATTGCCAGAATCTGCAACGACAACATGACCAGACTCAGTAAGCGAAAGACCTTGTGGACCGTATAGGGGATCTGCAGTGGTGTTCACGTAAGATAGAAAAGAACCGCTACAATCAAACACCTGAAAAAAGAAAAATAAATAAATAAGTATTTCATTTGTGTAGAAATTTCATCAAATCAAACCTGTATTCGGCTATTTCCCCAATCGGCTACTAAAATATTGTCTTGTGAATCGACAGCAATTCCAGTAGGTGCATTGAATTGGCCATTGCCTTCACCATTGGATCCAAAACTCATCAAAAACCCTCCATCAGAGTCAAAAATTTTGATACAATGATTATGAAAATCAGAAACGACAATTTGATTCTTATTATTAATAGCAACAAAATGAGGTCCAGCAAATTGGTTTTCTTGATTGCCACGAGATCCAAATTTGTTGATGACTTTTCCATTGGCCTGGAAGACGACGATGCAACTGGCCTTGTTATCGACAACAATTATATGTCCATCTTGGTCCACAGCTACGCCTTTCGGGCCCAGAAGTTTGCCGACGCCGATTCTATTGACGAATTTGCCACTCGGTTCGAATATGCTAATCCATTTGTTGTCGTAATCAGCCACAACATAATTGCCGTTGTCCATGCATGCCACGCCCGTGGGCCGCTGCAGTTGTCCCGCACTCCTGCCCCTGATGCCGAAGCGAAGTTTGCACTCGCCAGTTGAGGCGAATACTTGCAAGCATTGGTTGTTACTGTCAGCGATGACAATTTTCCCGGATGATGAACAACAAACGCCTTGCGGATTAGTGAATTCGCCCTTGTTGCGCCCTTTACAGCCGACACGCAAGAGCAGGTCGTCTTCAATCGGATTGCTGCGGCGATTCGAGCCCCCGGACTTGGCACTAGGAGTTCGCTTTGTAGCGTGCTGGCGCACACCAGTTGTTCGTGGAATTTTTGAAGTTGGTCTATCACTCGAACTACTCTCTTCCTCTATAAGAGCCTAAAATTTAAAAATGTTTAGCAATAATTTATTTAACTTATTTGCCTTACTTAATAAAAAATACCTTGACTTTAAATGGACTTCCTTTTATATGTTGGTCGAAAAGTCGTATTGAAAGTTGGTATAACCCTTCTTTAGGAATCGTATACGTTAGATCGTAACTTCCATTTCGATGATCTGTCACTTTAGCCGTATAACAAACCGGTGACGTTAAAGAAACTATGTCAGCGGTGATTTGTGAGTAACCAACTTTAACTAAATCACAGTTACGGTCTTTTGTAGTGACAGTAACAAGCGTGGGATGCCCTACGATGCAATGTCGCAATCCCTCTCCGGCAGCTGTAGTTTCAAATGCAATAGCACTATTACTTTGAATGCTGCCCATGTTATAAATACATTTTTTAACAGCTGATACATCCGAATCGTTAAAAACAAGATAATCATTTTCTTCAGGCATTTTTTGAATCTAGTAAAAAATAAAATTTTCAACCTTTTAATCTGCTAAATTGTTTCGATGTATATTATAAGTGATTACCTGCATTGTACTAAATTCAGCCAAACGTTCAGCCATCTGTTTCTTTACGATAAGTACTTCAGTGTCACTCCCGTGGTTAAGTGCCTTCTCTGTGAATTCGCACGAACTGATCAAGTTGTTCAGAGAAGCGTCTAATAGTTCTCTTTGCTGACAAAGGATTTGTTGTTTTCCACTAAACGTTTCATCCAATTCAGATAACAGCAGTTGTCGTCTCTGTTCGAGTACGTCTTTTAAGGAATCGAAGCAAACGTTAATTCTGTCTTCTGCTTCAGTACAACGGTTACTCAAAACCGTTTCCAGATCAGTGACCAAATCAATGGCTTCTTTCAACACCGGTACCTATAGTTGTGATAATAAAATACGCATGTTGTAATCAGTGACACACTTAATACGTAGAACACCGGGCACATATCAGATAAGCAATTCTACGTTATTGCAGTAATAAAAGAATTTTTGAGTGATAAAACATCTGAATAAATTTTTTTTAACAACAAAATTAATATGATCTTGACCACTCTAAATATGCACAATTATAAAAAAGGAGATAATTATAGCTGCAATTGTGTTATTAAAATTTAAGAGCTGTTTGCCCCGTCAAGATAAATGCATTGTTAATGACGTCACATTTCAATACATAATAATTCATACACCATCTGCTCGATAAGATTGCAACACATGGAGGAAAAATGGGACAAAAAAATTACTTTGTTTGGTCAGATTATCATATCATTACAAGTCAAGTGCAATGCCAACCTTTAAAAATATTTTTTGTTAGTGAATTTGAAATCATAAATAGAATTAAATTAACTTAATTAAAAAAACTGAAGTGACAATTATTTTTTACCTGTGCTTGTGCTTTATTTAAAAGTGATTGGAGTGTGTCCTTTTGTTCATCCACAGCTTCTTCCATGTGCATCGTCAAATGACCCTGGTGTTCCAAGTCAGTGCAAGTGCAACAAATTGCAGTCTCACAATCTTGACAGTAAAAGCTAGTAAAAATAAAATAAAATAGAAAATTTGTACTTTGGTCTAACTAAATCATGAAGCTTAAATAAAAATCTGGTTATTTAAACATCTAAGATAAAAGCAGAATAAACAAAGTTTGAAGAGTATAAGGTGCAGACCACCAAGAAACCGATCATTATCTAAAAAAGCAAATTGAAGTGACGAACCCTGAATCCGTGTCTCCATAGGTCTTTTCCTTGTCTTCTAAAGATAAAAGTGAGATATCCAAGCTTAAACTGCCCATCGTAAAACAGAAAACTTGTCTCGTCTGTTTACTAGAGAAGACAGAGCACCAACTGCTTCGCTAGCTATGCACAGTTGGTTTGTTTTGTACACGTGGGAAAAGAGGAGGATGTGACGGAATTGCAGTCAAGCTGAACTAATGGTTTCTTTTGCCACTTATTGCAGTAAACGAGCTTTAAATTTTACATTTCATCTACTTGATTACACAATTTCATTAGATTTTCATTTCATTGAATGTATAATTCTTAGCCTTCTCGTTGAAATTTAAAATTAGCAGACTGAGTTGTTTTCAGTTCAGCAAATTGAAACAGGATTTGATTAAACTGAATACCATTGCTTGTTGGTACAAGTGGTGCATTCATAAAGCTCGGTAAAGGGTGTTTTTTTTCAGTTTGAAATATGAAACGTCATAATTACTATATATTTTTAAAACTTAAAAAATTTATCAGCATGCACTGGTGCATTTCACGCTTTTGCTTTAGAAAAACCCTAGTTTATTGACCTTGGGACGACTTGCAGTGAAAACTAAACAAAAACCAGGAAATTTCCATGTATTTTTCTTTCATCTACGTACTATATTGTTTTGTTATTCCATTGATAACTGTAAATTATTAAATTCGAGATCGGAAATAGAAACTGTTGTTAGTGTGATTATTTTTGAAAAAAAATCGTGTCAAGGAACGTGGAAGAGATATAATTATATACATAACACAAGTATTCCCATCGTTGATTAAAATCAAATTGACCCCGTTTTTAGAAAAGTAAGTTGATAATTAATTGTCAACATATTAAAATTACAAGTTAAACGTTTGAGTTATTGTCAATCAAGTTAGGACCACCTCATTAAAAGAGGATTATCTAGTCTTAAGCTTTAAATACGCACATTTTTTCAATTAGTTTCATTAATATTGAGATCTCTGACTTGCATATTAAGCGGTAAAGCGAACGTGACATTCCTGCTTACCGTAACGTTTGTCCATGGTGATTAGGACAGAGCAACAACATGTTCATCCTTTCGTCGTCATCCCGATCAACAAGGGCTAATTCACTTAAAGTGACCACCTTATGATCTTGGGTTAACTCCATCTACAGCAAATAAGTAATGATTAAAGACGAAAATTGATTAAAATAAATTTTATATTTCCTACTTCTCTATGATTGTCCGCACACTCGTCACATAAAAAATCAGCACAGTCCAAGCATTTATTCGCAGCTGTGATGCTGTCATCACCACAAGCCTGACAAGGAGTGGGAGTTTCAAGAACTTGCATTACATTCGATATAAAAACGTTTGTTTGTAAAGCAGGAACTCCTTCTTCTGGTAGGATTGACTGTTGACGACATACTGGGCACGTAAGAGTTAAACTTTCTGCTGGAACATAACCTTTTAAACATCTTTCACAGAATGTGTGTAAGCAAGGAAGAACCTGCAATAAATTACGTCTTTCACTATTTTATCTTGTAAGAAAATTCGATTATTTTTAAAATGTATAAAAAAATTTCGGGCATTATCATATCACGTTATGGGAAGATTAACTTGTAAATGAGCTGCCGACAACATGTTTAAATCAGGTTACTTCAGCTAAGTGGCGAGATAAGCAGCTAGCAACAAAAAAATCATACAGTTGATCAATAAGCTGAATCAAAGGTAACTAAATAAGATTATATACTTTTTAACATTTTAAAATTATGGTATACTACCATAATTTAATCCATTTAAACATCACTCCCCTTTTTTAGACCCAAATTATGTTTCTTTCCGTAATATATACACAACTGACTTCATTCCACTTAATCCATTGGTGTTGATACGAATAAAATGTGTAACCTAATTAGTACAGTCTGGATAAAAACTAGTTACGAGTAACACGGTAGACCTGCTCTGATAAGATGAAGTACAGAAATACTCACTTTAGGTTGTTGGAATCTTCCCAAACAAATGCCACAATTGAGAAATTGTTTGTCTATAGTTTTGATGAGTGACATTTGATTGACGTTGGCCGCCATGGGGAGTTCAACCGTTGGCGGTTCGCCAAATGACGATGTGAACTATAAAGGATAACAAAAATATTTTCAATTCTGACAATCAAGTCCTATTAATTATATTCATTTTATTACAGTGGGTTTCTTCATGTTTTGTGAAATTATTAACTAAGAATGCCCGCATTCATATCATATATTGGAAATTATTATAATTTAGTATTACTATTTATACTGAAAAAAGCCCAAATTAAAAAACGAGAGAAAGTAAAAATGATAACAAATATTTCAAAAACTTAATGAATGGTTTCTGACTGGTCCACCTTCTCTATTCATCCTATAGGTTAACGCACTAAAAATTCTTGGAGGAAAGGGTTAAAAACCCAATTCTGGCCTCCTTCCAATTTCCAAAGTCAAGGTTATAGAAAAGCTATTGCTTATTGCATGTATACTGATTTAACCGATTAATTAGCGTCATGTCATTTTACGAGTTCATTTGTAATTATTACACTACTCTAATTTGTAATCATTTATTATATTTTATTAATTAGTATCCTTTAACCTGGAGACAATACTGGCACGAGTAAACTCATTAATTTCTAACTGATTAAATCAGAATATATTAACACCTGTCATCCAAAGTGAGAAAGAGAAAAGCTAGGACAAAGGTGGGGTCAGTTGGTCTTCTATATTAGGATTCCTTTGCTCTTATTTTGACAATTTTAGGCCACATCATTCAACAAAATCACTGCGTGGGGAAATCATTGCATGTCTTCTCATGAATTCACCCGAACCCATTTACAGTTATAATAAATTCACACATTAATTTTCCCTGCAAGTAAATTATTGAAAAAAAAACTCTTATGAGGAAATAATAAGTAGAAATATTTTTAAGATTCGAGTATCACAAACTTGCTTATAAGCAATTGATTAAACTTGATTAACTTAGCTAAATACACATTTGATTAAATTACTGATAAGAATTGTGTGGGAAAAAAAACTGTCATGACCGTAAAAGAGTAAACAATTAACATACCCTGACAATATTTGCTTATGATGTTACTTGCAAATAGTAATAATAACTTTGTAAAACTCTTTCTTTTTAAGAGCCATTTAACAAGTCTATTGATCACCATTTTGCAATGCAATTAACTTATACCTTATGCAATAATCCACCTACACATTTGTTCAAGAACAGGGCGTTGTCATTTTATGCATATTAAGTCCTCAATAATTTTGAAATAAATACACTTAACCTATTAAGTCAATAGCTCTGTAAACCTTATACTTTCCTTAACTTACAATTCATTTTAAATGTCAAAGGCCTAATTACATTTAATCAATGTAAAATACATAACACTCTTTTACCAAAATTTATAAAAAGTAGTAATAAATATATAACACCTGACCCAACACAAGTGACCCTTTACTCCAAATCTATTTATACATGCTATAAATATGCTAATGAGGCGGAAAATTATATTTAAGGTCATTTTTTATTATCAATTTCCACAAAATTTAAATATAAGCATTGTAATTATTGCACTATTGCTATTATTATCATATTATAATAATGAATTGGTATCATCGAACTTGACTTCCCTTAATGAAAGTAGGCGTTACAGTAAAAAAAAAACATAAACCGGGATATCAAAAAAATGTTTACTAATAATTTTACAAAAAACTGTTTATTTTTGTAACTATATTCTTACGAGGCGTTTCTTTGATCTGAATACAGAGTACTTCATAAGCATGCTAAACTTTAAGTTCCTCAAGTCTACCAAAGTTTAATTGGAGGTAATACAATCCAACACATGGAATTTAAAAATGTTTGTGAACTATATTTTTTTTCAATTAAAAAGGAAGTTTCCTCCAATTACTACAAATTAATTGATAAGCTTTAAGCATTTTTGTAAAACGAATTTAAGGTATTTGTGTGTGGGCAGTGGGTCAACAGCCCATGTAAAGAAGCTATTACTTTAAAAATATTTTTTATACCTAAACAAATATTTATTTTGACTTACTAAATTTAAATTAGTAGTCTAAAGCTCTAATTTTATCACACAATATACATTTGGAGATAAAAAGTGTGAATTGTTGATGTTATTCTAAGAATTTCTATCAACATTTAGAATTTTTCAATTGAAATGTATTTTATACGTTATGATCAATAAAACTTATTTTTATTATTATTCTTCCTTCGTAATGCTTAAAATCCTCATCAATAAATCATAAACTTTCCTTTATAAATATTACACACATGTTTATCATTAGCTATAATAACTTCCCTTGAGAAATATCATTAGAAAACAGATCTTAGATTGTAAAGTATGTTAAAATAACTACTATCCCTTAAAAATTTTAATACTATAATTATGACAACAAAATGCCAACTTTAAATTCAGGTGTTGAAATGTGTGATAAAATCGTGAAAACATTTGCAAACATTACAAAATCAATTGCAAAAAATGCAGTGGTCTTACCTGGTCAAAATATACCGCTAACATCATTTTGAGATGATTCAAATAAGAACGATAAACACTTTATAAAATAATGTGTATATGAAAACCGTATTACTATAGGTAAATAACTCGGTTCACTGCATGAACAAGGCCAGTGGACTGTGGACTGACTGAACTCAGACACTCAACTTGACTAGGACGAGTTTATTTGTCAATTACTAATAGGGAGGTGAAACTAAAAACGGGATTGCTGCTTTATACCTATTACATATACACCTATGTCTAAAGTTCTGAAGAAGTATTTTTTTTATAAATTTTCCCATAAGTAATTAAACGAAATGCATTTTCCCAAAAATACTTTTTCAAGCATTTACATTTCTTATTAATTTTTTGCTTCATGCTCGTAAGAGAAGATTTGGCAAGCTTCTTTGACAGTTTTAGCTTAGTCATTTTAAATCTATAACAGGTTTTCCTTCTAAGTATTTGCAAATTCGGGGGTAGAACCTCTTGCATTAGTATTGTATGGTAATTATTGGGAAAACAAAGATTTATGGAAGAGGCTTTGTACGCGAAATTGGATATACTCTTTGATATTTTATGTGAGAACGAAAAGTGAAAGTACAAATCAAAACATTGGACTTCACCTTTGACACATGTTGTGTCCTTGTAGCAGAAAGAAAATCTCAGGGTTTCAAATAATAAAAAAAAAATTTTGCAAACTTGAAGTTGACCTTCCTACAATGAGTCATTGGATTGTTTTAGCCTATGACATAGTCAATTAATTTGTAAACATGTTTTTTTCAAAACATTTCTATCATATTTCTGGAATAGTTTTATTTCACAGTCAGGTGTGACCTAAATGATGACAGGTGACATACACACCCACAAGATGAATTTTTAAAACGGTGATTTTATTTACCACAATCCAAAGTGGAGCATGTGAAATAAAAACCAAGAGTTTTAATGCGCATCTTTTGGTATTCCAAAGATTTACACCTACAAGTAGGTGGAGGAAACAGGTTCATTGAGAACAAGCACTATTTTTACTCCAACCTGGTTAACTTGACTACTAAATACTGACCCTCCTCAATAATAAAAACGTACAAATAAAACTTTTTTATCACAGAAAGTTTTCTAATCAATTAAAAATCAGACGATGGTTAATTCAATGTTTGCTGCTATTAAGATAATAAGGTCTAAATAAACATCGTAATTAGGGATAGAATAATTTCGCATGTAGTTTCGCTTGTGACGACTAGAAATATTACCAGTATAATTTACTCTGGCATTACCTAAAAAACCCACCAATATTCATTAGTGTTGTATTTCAGAGTTCCGTCAACAGATGTCAGCAGAAAATGCGAGTTACTATACGTGTAGCCAAATTATATTCGGCAATTTTTTGACGGTCGTTTTCTAATAACTATAATTAAAATTTTAAAGAAATAGTAATTTTCAAACCAAGATGTGAAATATATGTGAACTTTGATATTTCAAAATAGCAGGCTATAATTTTAAAATACCAGACCTGCATACTCATCGAAATTCCCAGTGCGTTACTTTATTGGGCATTTATTAAATGTATACGAAAAACCGAATAAGCAATTGCGGTTGATTTAGTTTTTAAATGTTGCTACAGTTCACCAGATCAATTAGTCTCACCAACAGTGCAAATTATATGTAATGATTAGGTAACTAACTGATAGTTAACACCGACATTAAAGTTACGTCAGAAATATATTATAAACCGGATTTACGGTTTGAATTTCTTTCGGATTGATACTTATTTGTAATCAAAATTTAAAATTACGATGTAATAAAAGCATTTTAAACCATTCCTTACCGTGTGCTGGAAGTTGCCGGATTGGGCTTCACTGCTGCACAAGCCGACTGAGACCTTGGCTCACCATCATAAAGTAATGAGTTATTGGGGAAAAGGACAGGAATCAATTTTCATTAGTCATAATCTACTTATCGGTATTCTAACAGTAGGGAAAAGCAACCAAACGTCCCCATTCTGAAAACTACGTGCTGATCGATGAATTAGGGAGACTAGCCTTGCCACCAGGCTGCAGTGACAGTTCCCGTTACGCATTATTATGTGAATCAGTTGATATTACGTCACTGCAGCTACTATCACAACTGAAAAACCGAGAATTTGTGTAATTCAATACCAACCGGTCACAGTTACAGAATACACAATCTATTTTTTCTTTTCTTTTTATATAGACTCAAATTTCTTATTATCATTTTACAGTTCCGCTTCGTGACATTAAACGAGAATCTATTCAAAAAAGCTTCATTAAGTGATAAAGAAATTTCAAACGAAATTTTCAACTTTTTCCCAAAAAAATGTTAACACCATTTGTTAACAATAGTAAAATGATATTATATATATATATATATATCAAATTGATAACAGTTTTCCCTATGTACAAAATTGTATGTAACTATTTATCTAAATTAATCATTCCCTCCAACTAAATTTAAAGTGGAGGAGGGGGTGGAGGGGGAGGTGGTGGAGGTGGCTGCCCTGATGCAGGTGGGGCACTTGAAGACATCGCTGTTGAAATTACCACCAAATCTTAAAGTAAATGAACAATATTAAAAAAATACTAAAATTTTAACATATTCGATTTTTATCTAAGCAATTGTTACCAGTTTCCTTGTAAGCATAGAGATAATAATAAGTTATTAAAGTACTCAACAAATAAAAAACCTTTCACTTACCAGTTACTGTAACTGAACTACCAGATGAGTGATTAGCGCCTTCTAGTGAATCTTTTCCAGATTCTAAATAAAACATATGCTCAGACCAAGTATAAGTAGTAAACTCAAAGTGAACAAACCGTCTTTCTTATCAGCTATATCCTCCAAAGTTGCTTTATCAGCTCTGAAGAATATACGAGCACTGCTCAGTGAATAATACAGAAGATCAAACTCCTATAGAGTCATTAAAACATGCTTGAATAAAATAAACTTCTTTTTTGACATTTCTATTTTGTACTTGTAAAAACATCTCAAGTCTTTTAAGAGTCAACATAGTCGTCTGCAATAATTTCTCATCTTCTTTACCCCCAGCAACTTCTCGCTGCTTTTTCACCTGCTCCTATTTGGAAAAAGTCATTACTGATATCTTTAAAGCACTAATAAAAAAATGATTTATTACTTGTTCTGTTCTGTATTTTGAGTGAACAGATTGAAACCAATGTAATGAATCAAATTCCTGATATTGATCGAGCAACTTCAAAATGTATGCAATTCCTAAAGACAGGTTGTGTAAAAAGTTATACAACTAAACAATTACAAATCTTACCCATAGCAAAACCATCATCCGTGAATGCAGCGCCAACTTTATTTTTTTTGCTCATTTTTTCCTTGCATGAAATTAGGTGCTCAATGTGGCTCAACGTCTAAACATTGAAAGGATTAAAATAATTAAGTAGAATTATAAACATACGTTTAGTTACCAATGGAGGAACTATCGCGTAAAAATTTCGTAGATGCATATTTTTGGAATCCCGGAAGACCGCAGCGAAAACATCCACAAGAAGCTATTATTCAAATATTACATTATCATCCTGTTGAATCAACTTAAAGTTAAATACCTTAAAATATTCGGTTCCCTCCGCAAAGTTTTTGGACAAATTTGAAATAACCAAATCCAAATTTTGTGCTGCCACCTGGCACTCACTGAATAACCCTTCTTCTTTGCACAATTCCTCGAAATTGACAATGTCTTCCAAGTCAGGAATGAATCTAATAGCATTGCTGCAACAGTGCAAGCCTCCAGAACGAATCATCCGAACATATCCCATTGCGTTTCCTTTAAATTCAATTTGCAATTGCAAAATGACTTATAAAAAATTCCAATTCAGGCTTTTTACCAATTTGGCTAATTAATTCACGAAACTGATCCAAGTAACTTAATCCATCTTGAGTCAAACCCAATTTTCGAATTCCTTTCGTAAATTTTTCAGCTCTTTCAAATGGATAGCTTTGAATATTCTTAAGCTTATTTTCTCGAAAGTAACGTAAATCCTAATTCAAAAAGCACTTAAACCTTCATTCTTGTCTGTATCATGTTTTGAATTACGTACCTTAATGAGTCGTGATTTAATATGCTCATCATACATAAATTGAGAAAAAATGTAAAACTTTTTCCGCAAAAATTGATATGTGAAGTTTACCTAACATTAAAAAACTAATTATCAAACCAAAAAAAAAAAGAAGGAAACAGAATATTAATTACCGTTGTATTCATAATTCCTATGCCATGAGTCCGAATCGAGTTGGCAATGTGGCGGATGTTAATTGTATTTAAATGTTTGTTGTTACTTGAACGTTCTACAAATATCTAAAATGAAAAAAATTTAAGATATAATTCCAATGTAAATAGCTCGTAACTGAGAAAGCAGCCAACCCTCGAAAGATACGTAAAAAAATCAGATTTATGGATGGGGTTGGAATAAATGTAAAATTTAAAACTATATATACATTTTGAAAAAAACAAAAGCTTAAATAAAAATTAAGCTAAAACTTTGAGCTTGACGGAGGCGGCGTTAGAATTCTAAATTTAAAATTACCTGATTATTTAGGTTGTACAAATATTTAGAGACAAAGACGTGTATATTTCTCATTATTTCTAAAACATCTAAACCCTTTAAACAAGAATAAAAATGTTAAGTGTACTGATATTATAGGATTTTAAACTTTTTAATACATATTACTTGTTCTAAAGTCTGACTCGGAAGATGTGCCTCAATGAGCGTCAAATCATATTTTTTCCGTCCAAGATTTTGCATTTCTTCATACGTTTTCCAATCATGCAGGGCAACAGTCGTTAAGTTGTAAAACGTTTTGGTCAAGTAATGTTCAACGTAGGCTGTTGAATGATAGCTTGAATAAACCTACTTCTAATATAATAGAGATTCGAAACACACCTTTGATGTTAATAGATTTGGTTATCAATCGGAATGATCTTAAATGCAGCAAACGCAGCAAATCTTTGATACCAACTTTAAACGGATTTCTGTCATCCAATTGAAGATGTGCATGGATTGAAAGGCGCAAATCAGTTTCAATTGCGTGGCAGAGTGGTTCCAAAATAAACTTAAGATCAAAATGGATATCCCAAAATACATTTAGGAATAGAAAATACCAGGTATTTAGCAACTTACCTTCTTAAATTCCATTTCCATCTCATCGTGATAACTTTTAATCAATTGTTGCGGCGACTCAAAGTGCTCACTCACGAAAATCCCCGGCAAGCAGTCTTGTAAGGCAGTGTATAAATACTGAAAGCATCTTTTGTTTAGAACTGTGTCATCTTCACAAAAACTTAATAATACCGGCAGTCTAGGAGCAGTGGTTGGATTTTCGTATATATCAGTTAAATAAACCTCCATAATAACTCGATGCCAATACAAAAAACTGCAATCAGTTGCTTTTCTAAGCCTACAAATGATATAATTAAAATGTTGCTGCCTTCATTTTCTATTAAAATTTACCTGTCATTCAGATTGCAAATTGCATCCATTCTACGCATAATTACGTAAAAGTTGTTCAATTCATCATCGCGGAAGGATTTCAACTGAATACCCATACTCATGGCCAAATATGAAACAATTCTGCGTTCACGTGTACCGGGTCCGTTCAACGCCTTTTCAGCTAATACTAGGGCTGATAGAACGTCTAAACGACGTTCGCTGTATTTTCGATCCGATGTTATTCTCTTCTGCAAAAATAATAATTTGGTATCATTTCATGCTTTTCGGTTTACAAAAATGAACCTACTTTAGCCGTTGCAATTGAAGACAAAGCTTGAAAACTCAAATGTTGTACAATGTGATTTACCGTATATGCGATTAGCAAAGAGTGTCGATGGTAACAATTTTCAATCGCTTTGAGCAGTTCTATAAATTTACACAACGACAGCACTGAAGTTTTCGTCATTGGGCGATTCATGGCAACGTGTAAATTCATTACAGTTTTTACTAAATGACTAATATTATACGCCAGAACAATTCCTTGCATTAATAATGCTGAGCGTTTGGTCAATTCTTCAATCGAATTTGTCACATCAAGCATGGCTGCTTCAAGTTTAGTCATCCATGACACAACTTGCACAGCGGCGCTTTGAGTATCCCTAAAAGAGTTGTTCAAATAATTAATGTTGCATTTAATATTATTATTAATTTTACCTTGTTAAGATTTGAGACTTGCTTTGTAAATAAGACTGCCTCTGTGGTCCGACAGCAGAAGTCGTTTTTTTGTCTAAGGTTTTGACTAGTGGAGCTAATTTAGAAGTTAAAAATTTTTCTGGGAACCACAAAATGTTGCCTATAAGTGTAACAGCTGTAATCTATATTAAAAAATTAAAATGAGATCAATTTGAATGAAAAGTGTCTAAAATGAATGACTCACTTTTTTATGAGTGTCCCATAATTGCTTGAAAAGTTTCTTATCAGCAGAATGAAAAATGTGGAAGTACAAGACGAATAAGCACATTATTTCAATTAAACGGTATCGCTGATTCGTTTCAGATGGTTCACCTAATTTGGGTTCAATTTGGCCGAAATAACTTCGGATATTGTATATAAATTCTTCAGCAAAAACACCATTTTTTGATACAAGGGCTTTGCCATCATCATAAACTTGCTCCATGCAATTCTAATAACAAAAAAACCAAGTTTTTAATTTTCAGCACAGATTATTACGGCAGTTATCCTCCTCAACCTTAAGTATTTTTCCTTCCAAAAGCTGACTTTCAAGATTTATAATCAACTTTTCTAACGTTTGTAGTGATTCTGGGGTTGCACCAAACCTCTCTGGGTTTGGTCGCACTGCTTTAATCATTCTTTTATACAACGTCCAATGTTCTTTTAGAGTAACTTGATGGTCAATAATTTCATCGAAAGTTAAAAGGGTTGCTAGAAGGCGTCCCAAATATTCGTAAACGGGTTGAAAATGCACATCTCCGACCTCAATCAATTTTGGTGAATTTCTGTACAACACATTGCAGTTATATACAAGTTAATTTACTTACAACTCAAATATACTTTGTATTATTATGTAGAGAGGCAAGTTGGTGAATCACATTTTTTGTTACATCGTAACAACGATTTACGAATGCTGATAATCTCTGAAATAATATTTGCTTAATGCACTATTGCTAAACAACGTTTAAAGGTTTACCTGCAAAAAAGGCATGAGTCTGCCGATGAATAACTGCGCCTCTCCTTCCTCAAGCCCATTAATAGGTTCTGCAAAAATAATATTAATCTTTGACATTTAAACTTTTATCTTATCTTATACCTCCTTCGCCATAGAATAGCAATGTGTTGTACAATTTCGTCTCCGCTTCGTGAATTAATTCATCGATTTCACAGCATAGAGTAGCTAATACCGATATAACTTTATTTAAAATCTTATTGTCGGTATTTATAAGTTGGAGTAATGTAGCTTGTTCAAATGGGCAGAACTGAAATAACTTTAATTATTAAAGTATACAGACTACATGAAACCTATTAATTTACCTCTAATTTAATAGGATCAACCTCGACATTCCACGTATCGCTGCAGAAATCAACGAGAGAACTTTCAATAGTTCTTAATTGACTAGAATAGTCTTCCAAGAATGCATCTGATTTTTTAATTTGTTGATCTACGACCAATTCTGAAATAAATCGAGATAAATTTAATTTCCTTTTTAAAAAAGTTATAGACTATAGTTTATAATTACTATAAGCGCCTGCATCAAATTTATCCTCCGATACCATTCTGCTGAAACCTTTAATCTAATAATCTATCAACCACTGCCCATCACATGTTACCCGTCAGCGTAGGACGAGGCGGATGTCTCTAACATGTGATGTAAATACAAATCACTAGCTTGGATTCTACTAAAACCTGATTTGATTTAAAACCTAAAACGCGGGCGATACGAATTAATGATAAGGCAAAATAGACAACGTTTGCACATTTTATTTCAGAAAATTATGCTTTCTGCATAACGTAGGCGATAGACAGTAAAATAAACTATATTTTTTCATATGGCTTTAATTAAACAAACTGAAAAGCTTGGGCTTGGGTGGATCAGGTTGAATGTCTCCGTCACCGTTTTCTAACAGCTTTCTTTCGTTCCTAAGAATAATAAAATCTTAATTTTCTTTCAATAAACGTTATTTTACAACCGTTCATTAACCTGTTTTCATGCGTCTTAAGATGCCGGTTAAGATCGGTTTTTGAAGGCCAAAATTTCGGACAAAAATTGCACGGATATTTCTTCAAATGAATGTTTTTATGTCGCACTAATGAATGCTTGGTCATATACGATTTGGTGCAGATATCACATGCGAATGATGGCTTCTTTGCTAATTCCGGCTCGTTTGCTTTAGGGATTATACATTGATAATCTTGGCCCATTTCTATAATAAAATATGCAGGGCACGCGATAGGACATCATCCTTTCAAATATTTTGATCTCGCAAAATAACTACCGTATTGTAAACTCTCAATGTTGCTTCGAATAGGATAACTAAGGATTACGTAAAACCCAGCTCCAGATTCATACTGGACATAAGTGAATGCCGTGTGAGGAAATCCCACGTTATGGTTAAAACCAGCATATTCATTTTCCTTCTGAATCTGAAAAAAAATAAAGCCTTTATTTCGGTTTTTCTAACCGTTTGAAGAAGTGTAACAAACCAGGGTATCATGATTTTGATATCCAAAGGTTTGGTTACTTGTTTCTTTATCCATTGCAGACATTTTAGAATTGCAACAACCACGTGCATAAAGCGCCACACAAAAATACGGGAAAAATTTGCAATACAATAATTTTTATTACTAGACTTTGTAGTTTTTAATTCGTTCACCCATTCTCAAGAATAAATAACTAATATTGTGCATTTAATTATTTATCTCAGCTTCAATTTATGCTTTGAATTTCCCCTATAAATGACAGTATAGTAAATGCTATCGGTAAGATAGTACAAGTATATTCGATTAAGAACTACAGAGCTTGTAAAAAATAGTTTTTTATTTTTTAAAATGTATTTTCATTACTCAGTAAGGATACAGACACTTTATATTTGTACATGATTTAATCTATGGGCAATAAATCATCATATGGTGGTAATTCAAATTTAATATAAATTTCTTAAATACCGAATTTGCAACAAATATAAATTATGTTATAATACAAGATGAGTTATTTCTATGTTGTTGCTTGTGATATTCAGCTTCACTGGCTGCTATAGCTTTGGCCAATAAAGAATCTTCACTCTCCTCGGGAAGGCTGGAGTTGTTGTCCAACAACGACATTTGAAGAGCCCGAGCTAATGCCTCGTCTTCACTCTTTGAAATAATAATTCCGTAATTCATTAATTTTTAAATGCAAACTCTTACTTAATAATAATACCATTGTTGGTTCAACAGATGTGCGCTTTGGAATCCTGAAAATTTTAAAAGTACCATCCGTTACTCTTTATCTTGCGACAGCTAATATAATTGATTATAACTTACGCGACATTTTTATTAGTAAGCTTAGTTTTTGATTTACTTTGGTTAGATATTAGACGAGACATGGCAGCAGCACCAGCTTGCGACATGGCATCATTTGACGAATTAGAACGCGAAGAATGTTGACAATCATGATCTTGTGGATGGCGATGTTTAAGGCAGTAATTCCGTTTACAGGTTTCACATTTTAAAGGCATCATTTCTTTCTGTTTACAACCGGTGGCCGAACATCTATTAACAAATATCTGAGAAGAAGATTTACTTTTAGAACAGTTAAACCGAATATTTCTTTTGATTATACTTTTTTTGCTTGCGCGTTCGATTTACAATCACGATCAATGTGTTCTCCTACTTTTATGTCAGGTAATTCATTTCTATTTACTGGTATTGGCGAATTACATAATGGACATAATGGAACTTGAACATTTTTTTTATAAGATGCAGGACAATGATGGCCCAAGTATGTAAAATGATCTTTACTATCGAAAGCAACAAAAAAGGTATTAAAACTATTTAGTAAATGTGGTAAAGCATTAATAAATTACCAGTAAATTTTCTCGCAAGCGTCACACTTCATTGGCAGGAAATCTGCAAAATACACGGATTAAAAGTTAATCAGCGAATACAGAACGAATTTTTAATCTTTACTTTACCTAATAAATTACATGTCAGTTCAGAGCAATGTTGTCCAATGTTTGGAAATTCCATGATTAAGAGCACCTGTTCGACTTTGGATCTATAGATTCTATAGTGACAACGCACAAATTGCTCCTGATTTTATGTCGTTGACCGCCATTGCTTTTTCGCTATTGGTGAATCGACGCATAAGAGTCATGCTACTAGCTTTTATGTGACTCGAACATTCTGGAAGCTACGAAATAACCGTTCCTAAATGCTGCGTTTTGATGACGCTTACAATAATAAAAATCTACGTGCGTACGCTCTATCTTGAACCCGATTATTAAACCAAGGGCATAAAAACAAACAATCGCCGATGTTCTAATTGACATTCATCGATCGCTTAGGCTGTTGCAAACTGATTCTGAGAATTTTGAAGTAACTTTTCCATTAAGTTACTTTATAGTCAAGAATCATACGTTTGCAAATGGAGTTTAATAATCCCCACGTTTTCTTGGATGTAGAAATCGGAGGCGACAAGGGTATATAAAATTAAGAACATTTCGTAAGGGTTATTTTAATTCGATTGTACCATTAGTTGGCAGAATTGTGATTGAGCTTTATACAAATGTTGTGCCAGAGACAGCTTACAACTTTCAGGCATTATGCTCTGGAGAAAGAGGATGGGGCAAAACTGGCAAACGTTTGCATTTCAAAGGAAGTTGTATTCATAAAGGTGTTAGAAATTCTTAAGCCTATAAAATGGAATGCAATAAACTTTCTTGTTATTCTAGTTATTCCTCAAATGATGTTACAAGCAGGAGACATAATTAATAACGATGGCACAGGTGGCGAGAGTATTTATGGAGAAAAATTTCCTGACGAGAATTTTGGTTTAAATGTATAAAAAGCAAAAAGCATAAGTTCTTAGTTCTAATATATCTCCCAATTTATTTAAAGCATGAGGCGGGTGTAGTCAGCATGGCAAATTCTGGCCCGAATACGAACAGTTCCCAGTTTTTTATTCCTTTTGTTGACTGTCCACATTTGGATGGGCATCACGTGGTTTTTGGAAAAGTTGTCAAGGGCCTTGGAGTGATTAAAATGATTCAAAAGATTCCAACTGAAAATGATATACCGCTCAAAGTACGTAACTGGAAATATTTTTAAATGTTCGATATTAATTGAATTTAAAACTATCCAGAAATGCATTATATACAACTGTGGAGAAATGTTGCATTCGGATTTTGGATTGATTCCCAATGATGGAACTGCTGACATTTATCCAGATTACCCAGAGGACGCTTCTGTCAACTTTTCGGTTGTTAATATTTAATAATTATTTTTGAATCGTATCAAATTACTTTTTTTTTCTAACAAGTCGAGTGATGTTATGAAAATCATTCGAGATATTAAATGGAGCGGGAATGAATTTTTCCACCAAAACAAAAACGTGGAAGCATCTATGAAATACGAGAAATCATTGCGGTTAGCATAAAAAAAGTAAATTGAATTTTAAGGATGTTAGTTTTAACTTTAAATTTATTCTTGTTTTGATTATAGATATATTGACGCGATAGAATCACCCGACAAAAATGAAGAAATTACAGATCTCAAAATCTCGTGTTTGTTAAACTGGTATTGATTCCAGAACATTTTTTTTTAATCCCACATTATTAATTTGATAATTTTATAGGGCTGCTTGCAAGTTAAAATTAGCTGATTATTCGGTAGCAGCAGAAAATTGTACCGAAGTTCTCAAAATTAATCCTGAAAATGTTAAAGCTTTATATCGAAGAGGTCAAGCCAACCTGTCAATGCGAAATTACAACAACAGTTTGGTAAGAGAAATGTAATTACAGTTTGAAGGCCAATCAAAAAAATCTAATTTATTATTTATCGCAAATAGAACGACTTAAAATTTGCTTTAAAACTTAGCCCTAACAACAAAGGTAAACCCGTGGAACTCATGCAATAATAAATCAAAATAAAAGCAAAATCACTTATTTTTTTCAGACATTTTGAACACTTTAAAGGAACTAGAAAAACAAATTTTGGAGTACAAGGAGTTTGAAAAACACGTATATAGAAAAATGTTTAAAATTTGATGTCTGTGCATAATACTCATGGTTTCAAATTTATTGTTATGCTCTCTGTCTGTGGCTTAAATTTTCTGAAAATATGCAATTTCGGTTAATAAATTTAAATTTGATGTAAATGTCATTTACAGACCGATATTTTACATTAGCCATGGTTAAAAGCGTTTTTGATGCTTTATATTCTCGTCTGTTGTCGTTTTTCTCGTTCAAATAAACAACTTCTCGAATTCCTGCCTGAATAATTAGTTTTGCACATTCATTGCAAGGGAACAAAGTGACATAAAGCGTGCAGTTTTGAACATCGCTCGAGTTCTTATTCATTATTGCATTCATTTCCGCGTGGCAAACTGTAATATTTCACTGTCAGCTGTTGCGGGTAATTAAGCAAATAATAAATTACCATATAAATGTTTGTCAGCCAAAGGATTGTCTTTATCTTTACCCCAGGGTAATTCATCATCATTACAGCCTTTTGGCATCCCATTATAACCAATACCAACAATTTTTAGATCTTTGTTGACTAAACAAGCCCCTACCTAAGATGTTATAATTAATAGACATTACATTAAACACAAAAACGTCCCACCTGAGTATTTGGATCTTTGCTTCTATTTGACGACAGGATAGCATTTGCCATAAAATAATCCTCCCACGTTAAATAGTTTTGTCGTTTTTGTTGACTGGACTTATGAACCGTTGTGTCATCACTAATGCGTAAAGCGGTCAATCTAGAATGACAAATTTTTATATGCAAATATCTTTCTGTGTCACCTATTTACGCCTTCACTTACCTTCTATTAGTTTCTTTTTCAATATTGTCTGGATCTGCCATCTAAAGCAGACGAACTGACTATTCCGACTGATATACAAAACCACTTTGAGTAAATTCTCTTTTGGCGGGAAATTTTTGACCGGTCGTACCCGATCGCACTACACATAAAATTTATGTGCAGACTGTGACGTCACAAAATGTTGAAGAAAAATGGTAAATGCAAACCCAAACCGAAATGACATTTTCATATTTATTTTATTTTTCTTATAAATCCATTATGTTAAATTTGAACAGCAACCGAATTTATTTCTCATCTTAAAATCTGCACAAACTTTGCAAAAAATTGCGTTTAGCTTTCTCGCAAGCTTCCATGGCTTTATTTGGTCTGTAACACGAACAAAAATCAAAACTCCTTTTTTGATCGTTCCAAGTATTTACCTTTCCATAAAAAGTTGTAGAACATCTCTAGTAATTCTGGAAAAATATGATTGCCTGACGACATGTTCCAAAACAATAAGCGGGCCCATTAAATCTGCCACGGGTTTAAACGTTTTATCTTCACTCTGACGAATTGGATTAATTAATGAATAAAATCATTAATTGCAACCAAGTAGTATTACTTTAATTAAT
Organism: Pachymerium ferrugineum; assembly: GCA_034686365.1. Lineage (NCBI taxonomy): Eukaryota > Metazoa > Arthropoda > Chilopoda > Geophilomorpha > Geophilidae > Pachymerium > Pachymerium ferrugineum. The sequence goes on along the minus strand of JAQGAS010000418.1, from coordinate 28,936 downwards.
CCTAATTGAACTAAAAGAGAATTGGACAAAACGGATAAACGGCCCTGTTTTTCGGCTAGTTCAAAAACTTCAGCTAATAGTGCATCTAAAGAGAAGTTTATTAATATAATAAGAAAACAACATAGTTCAAATATCCCACCAGCACATTCACAAGCTGCAGCTTTGACTTCTCCATTATCCAAAGAGACACAACTGCAAATTTTTAAAACTGTTTGGATTCTTCGGTCAAAGTCAGTGTCATTCTAAAATTAAAATTAATAATAAATGTTCTGTTGCCACGAAACTTATAAAAATGCTTACATCAATTTCTTGTAATATTAACAGTGACCTGCCGTTACCCAAACCCAAAAACTTTTCAGGGGTTGGAGACTCGAGAAATTCTTTTGCCGTGACCTAAAATGTTCAAGAAAATAAGTAGTCTTAATTACTAATTTATAATAAAGTTTATTCGTATTAAAAATAAATGTTCAATAACATATTCTAAAAATACAAAATTCTATTAAGTGTATAAAAATTAAAATGAAATTAAAACTTATGACTCAGTCTAAAAAATTTATATAGCCAGAGTTGAAAATGAAGAGATGAGGTCAGCAGCCTTGCAACCATTCTGTAAAAAATTACCGTAAACATAGTTTAAATAAACGAGCACGTTTCTTCCTCCTCTGGTTAATTTCATTAAAAAGAATGTAATTTTAATATAAGCTTATACCTGAATTGGAGTAATTTCAGAATGGGACTCTGATGAAATGGAATCATTTTTCTTCACATTGGAATGGACAGGTATTTCTATTTCTTCAATTTCGTCTTCCTCTTCGTCTAAATCTCTGACATTACAAGAGTCGTCTTCCTCTCCACCCTCGTCTTCACTGCAATAACGTATGATATTTATAGCTAAAGCAATATATTACAGTAGAGTTTATACCTCAAGGATCCAAGAACGTCAGGTAAATATTCGTCGAACGCACCTTCAACCTTCTTGCAACCATCAGGGCCAAAAACATTGCCTGCGAAAAGACACTCATTAAAAGAGAGACAAATATGACATGATTAAAAACTAGCTGTCCAAGCTTTATCAACGTTATCTTACCGCCCAACTCTACTCTCTGCAACTTCTTTTTATTTTTTAAGCTGTCTAATATAACAAGTGCTGAGCCTACTTCAACTTCGTTAAAACTCAAATTGACATTCTAAAAAAATATTGAAAAATGAATTTAAATTTACGTTACTATTTGAATGTAAGCTGCAATCACCTCAAGCTGATGGTGATCCTCCTTAAGTGCAGCAGCAATGGATGCGATGCCTCCACACCGTAAGAGACAATCTCCCAAATTTATGACCCTCAATTTCTGCAGTTTTGTAACAGCATTGGCAAGTGCTTTTGTACCAACTTCAGTAGCAGTGTTATCGTTCAAATTTATAACTTGTAAATTTTGGTTGTTTGCAAACGCTGTTGCCAGGGCTGATATTCCTTCATGATAAATGCCATTTTGTGGCATTTCAATTTCTTCCAGTGTACCGGCAATCTGAAAAGTAGCGTGTTCAATAAAAATGTCAGAGATTACGCCTACAGATTCATTTCTCTACTTTGAAAAACTCGGCTAGTGCAGTTGCGCCGTCATTCTCAAGTCGATTTCGGCCGCATATAAAAACTCGAAGGCAAAATGTTTGTGAATCCTTTGTACAATTCTCGTAACATTTTGTCAAAGCCTCAGCCAACATCTGCAAAATCAATTGCCAGATCATATTTCATTCAAGATGCATTTTAAGACAAATACCTGTCCACCAGTTGTTCCTAACCCGTTGTTATTTAAACGGAGTTCTTGTAACTGATAACACACAGGACTTTCTAATAAAATGTTAATTCCTTTCATCCCGATTGGTCCAAGCGCGTTATCGCTTAGATCCAATTCTATTAATTTTGCATTGGCCAGCATTAAACCGCTACTTAAAAAGCTCTGTTTTTAAATATAAATAAAATGAATTTTCGGTCTTTATTTAAAAATTTTTGATTGCGTTCACTTACCAACGCCTCTGGAATCTCGTCTTTTAGACGACCCGTAAACAGATCTTTCCATAAAATTCTCTGTTTAACAATATGAAATATTAATAATAGTCAAATAAAAGTTATAATCTCATTACTTTTAATTCTGGATGGGACTCCAAAGATTTGGCAATCGCTTTTGCTGCCACTACGCCGAGAGAATTTCCTTCTATATTTAACGTATGAAGATTGGTACATTTACAGATTTCTTCGACGATTTCTTGTGCTGTAATAAATAAGTTTAGAACAGTTCGGCAACAATGCTGATAAGCCTATTTACCGTCATCTTCTGAGTTCAATTTCAAACCTTGTCCCGAAAAATCTATAATACCGTTATCAGTTACTGATGTAAGTGTCAATTTTTCCACTGCACTAGCGATATCGGTACTAGACATATTTTGACTGTGTATACTCAAAATTTCGCAAGACGGAACACTAAAAAGTTAAGTAAGGGTTTAAGCGCCAAATTCAAGCACCGAACGTAGCGAGTTGTATTGTGGTAAGCCGCCGTCGTTACCCACAATGACTAGCGGTAGCGCCAGCGCATGGTCAGTGACTGTCTCGTGCTGCCACCTGTGAGAGGCTAATTGAACTACCACACTCAAATTCAAAGATTTATACGTCCAGTTTATTCAAAATATTTGAAAATTCTTTTTTGGACGAAATACTTACAATAAAAAGCAACCTTTGAAAACTTGATAAAATTCATACAACTTTCAATAATTTAAACTTCAATTTTGGCACACAATATCGTTATCCACTTAATCATAATAATAATTGCAAAAATAAAAACTGAACAAATAATGAGATTCTATCCATAACCCAAAAAATATATATAAACGGAATGTCATAATTAACTTGTTTCTACAGTAGTTCTCAATTTCATTCCGAAAGTGCTGTGCACATCTTCTTTCTTGTGCCTCTGCCGTTTCATGTTGCTATTTACAGCTGTATGTTCCGGGCTTTTATTTGTTGACAGTTTCAATCGAATCGGTCTTTTACCGTCCTCACAATTTGTTGCCGGCACACACGTCGCATCATAATCTTCGTCCCTTTTCCATATCGGTGATTGCGGATAATTAGGATCTTTTCTCAACTTCATTATCAACCTTGGTGATCGATTGAGGTCCGTTTCATCTAATGGTGTGTGTGGTGGAGTAACTCTCCCATTACATTTAGACGACCCTACCGAATCATCTTCAGGTGTAGACGATTTTGTGGAAACTCTTGGGATTTTATAACCTTTCAATGGAGTATTTGAAAACAAAGTTTGCCTAACTTTGTTACTTTCTTGCCTTGCTTTTTCACGTAAAGGACTAAGTTCGTCTTTTTTCAATTCTTCTGAACACAATGAAGATTTTTTAACACCTTTTCGCCTCTCATTTCTTCGCGTCGACATTGTCACTTCAGCCTCCCCTTGCTCCTTGAGTCCACTCTTCCCTAATTTGCTGGATTTATTTGTTGTCTTTGTCCCTTTCAAATCTTGCTCCAAATCATCGGGGCTTTCATCATACACAACAATTTTCCTACATTTAGATTTATTCCTCATGTCAATGTCACTATTTTCACTCTCTTGTTCTTTAGTTTCTACTACGACCTCCTCCTCTTTTTGAGCAGGCACTTTTTCTTCCACCGCTGCAGGTTCATTAATACCTCTTCGGTGACGACCATTTATATAAGTTTTTGCATAAGGATTTGGCGGTTTCTCAACGGATTTTTTCACAACCAGCCCGTTCGGCGTCCGACTTTTGGACGGATTGGTGGTAGCTCCCTCTTTGCAACAACTGAGATCCCACGAGTACAATTTATCGTAAATTGAATTTCCGTGAGGCATGTGTACAATCTTATAATGTTCCTTTTCGGATATTGCTTGAGTAGTATTCAGAGCAGCTACTTGTTTGTGAAAAATTTCTTCACGTAACCGAAACCATTTATTGTTCAATTTTTCTCGTCGATTAACCATGTAGCATAAATTTCGTACCTGAAAATAGATTTTTGTTATTTAATAAGAAAATCAATTAATTTTATCAAAACCCAGACCCTTTCTAAATCTTGTCTTAGGTGTACAAACATCCTCATTTTTGCATATAAGTTGTCCTGTTCTTCACGGCCCAACACATCACTATCATCCCACCTTGCTGGGATGAGGGGCTTGCCAAAGGCAGCCTATAAAATTAAAAAAATTAAAACTAAGTGTTAAATGATATTACTATAGACATTACCGTTCGCTTCAATTTCCAGTAATTCAAAATAAAATCGACTACATCTTCATCAACATTCAGAGAATCAACGATCTCTTTGACTTTAACATAATCTTGGAAGTTTTCTTGAATCTGTCTTATTTTTTCGTCCCTTCCATTTTGTTTTTCTTCAGAATTCATTTCATGCTTCGGTCGTGGTTCTTTTTTCTTTCTCTTCACTTTCTTTTTTCGCTCCTCCGATTCACTTTCAGAATCCGAAGTCTCACCATCTTTTTTCTCTCGACTCTTTGAATGTTTTGGACAATATGACTAAAATAGAATGAAACCTTTTAGTTTATCCCTATCTTCTGTTAAAAATTAAAAAGATTTACCCTTAATTTAAGTTCATCTCCTTTTTTATCTTCAATAATTGCCTTCATTTGTAACGCGTTTTTAAACGCACAAGTAACGTGATAAGCAGTCTTACATGTTTTTACCGAACACTGAATGCATGCTCCACTGCGTTCACGACACAGACAGCACACTAAAGCCCAACGACTTGCCTGTAATTACAGTAATGTTACAGTAATCAGTCACTAAAATAAAGTGTCAGGACATACCGGAATTTGTGATATTTTCACAATTGGTTCCATTTTGTCCACACATCCAATTCCCGTTTCTGGAATCCATAATGCACAACTTACGTGTGCCCACTTCTGAGAACAACTAAAAATGAACAAAAAAAATAATAATTTTGGCCTAATTTATAAATAAAAATTAAATACTTAGTAGTTTTCATAGCCCCTCCTTTATTTGGACAAAGCTGACACACTGGTTTGATTCCCATTGCACAAGTTTTACACATCCAACTACCCTCGGGTATTTTAGTAATTCCGTAGCAAGCTTGATGGACACAAATATCACATGAATCACAGAATACCATTTCGTTGCCATCTTCCGTGTCAGGCTGAAATGAAATAACTTAAGCAACGTTCTAATGCAATTGAGGTTAATAAGCGCTCTTACAGATCGACAAACATCACAAATGACATCTTCGTCATACTCAATTCCAAGACCAGCTTGATTTTGAATAGCCACTTTCATATTATCGTGACACTAAAAAAAAAAAAAAGCACAACAGCATAAAATATAACTGATTAAATCATCAATGACAAAACTTACTTGTTGTTCAATTTCATCTATCACAGATTCCATGAGCGTTTCGTCAATTGAGCGTAACCCCAGTGCAACTCTTTCAGCATTTATAAGTTTCAACCATTCAACGTCACAGTCATCCAAATCGTACCTACACATTTTTTCTGCCTGTGTTAATACATTTGACATTTGGTGTATGTCATTGGAGAAGAAATCGTCATGCGTTGTGCGAACGAGTTTTGCCGGTCTACGACCATTTGAAAAGTTAAAGATATTAATAAACGGAAACATGATAAAACAAAAAACTTACAGTTTAAAATTTTTGGATTTGTCTTTTTTCCTCACGACTCTAACAACACCTTCCGGAATTTCATCAGGATTGACAGGTACTTGCACCCCTTTCTCCCATTCTTGTTTCCATTGATCACTCAACAACCAATACTCGTCCGAAGCCAACGGTTCACTGTCAGGTAACTTCATTGCACTAATTAAATCTTTACGAAATAACTACAACAAGAAGTACTATTTTAACAACGGTATCTATTTTTCGATAAATAATTTACGAACCTCAGCTGGTTGACTACGAGACGTTGTGTTATAAATAGAATGAGTTGGTATATTACCATAAGCCTTAAGAGTCCACGGGCCTACACAGATGTACAAAGAAATTAAACGATTAACTAAAAATAATTAGTTTAAAACAAGAAAAATAAATACCTTTGTCCTCATCATCGCTGTCACTAAAATGTCGTTTCTTCATTTTTTTAACTGACAGGCCTAAAGAGTAAGTTATAAATTAAGTTTCAACTTGAAGGTGTTGTCTTTTCAATTATAAACTTACTGTCTTCCAACTTGTAATGTCTCTTGCCTCTCAAGGCCATTGCACTTGAAATAACAAAATTTCATTAATGTTTCATAAAATAATAAAAGATAGAATACAGGTAACTTTGAAACTACAGATTTAAAACTACAGATTTTCAGCCCATGCACGATGTAATAAAATGTATCGCTATTCTAACCTATTTTCTTAGAATTTTCAAAACATTTATGTCGATGTCAATTTTAGGCTTATGCCCAGATGGCGTCACCATCACTACAACTATTTATTCTGCCCTTGAAATCATTTAGCTACAATAGTTTGCATCGTATTACTTTACACGGTATGCATCGTTATTCTAGCCACTAGACAAAACAAAAGGGTCTGATGGAATTCGTGAGAATCCGCAAAATAAAATCGGTACTAAGGGGGGTTATTTTGCACCAGGCCATTATTTGTAGTAGTTTTGAATACATTTCTCAAAAGGAGACTCACAAGTAACTTCAAAGCTAGTTGCAACGGTTTACTTAAAAAAAACGCTGAAATATCGTCGAAAACACCTTGCGAACGGCCTGATTTGCATTAAAAAAACACAATCCAACAACGTTTGGCGCCATTACAAATAGCGGAGATGAAACCGAGTGCTGATAAAAATCAGACCGGTCACTAAGCGAGTTTAGTGACGCAATATGTTGTAGAATTTTTTTGTTGTGGACGAGATGTGTAAACGAATCGGCTCTAATAAGAATGTAGGTTACAACCAAACGGTGGTTCAGACGTTTGCCACTAGGATATTGTTAAGCGTGTGTCGCCATCTATTACTATTTAATAGCATTTAAATAAATTGTGACGTAACAGTTGGCACTAAACTTAAAAGTTTTAATATGTTTAGCGAAAATAATAAAAGTCGTAAAATTGTATTTGGCATTAAAAAAATTCATTCACTAAAATTATCAACTGATAAAGTCCAATTTTCCTGTAATTTTTAGATTAAAAAAAATGCGTGTGTAGTTTACTTAAAAGTCATATCTATAAATTACCTGAAATCAAACGGCAAATAAATGATAAATAACGGAAATTGGATTAGGCAACTGATAAAATAAAACTATCGTAAAAATATAAAGGGTCAACATGATAAATAAATAAAAAATAGCAAGTCACATTGTATTTAATCTTTGTATATAGGGAAAAACCCAAAAGGATAAACTAAAATTATATGCTGTAAAATTATTAAAATATTAAAATATTAAACCAGTTTCATTGAAATCAATGGACTTGGACATTGCGAGCAATAAGGAAAAATTCAGTTAGGGGTTTTTTTAAAGGAATTTATTGACTTCCTTTCTATTGTGAAAATCATGTTGATAGACTAAGAAAATTAAAACGTAAAAATTTATAAGAGAATCAAGTTACATGATTAATGGATCATATCAAGTGAATGTTTGCGGTGTTAATCACATATCCACGTTGCTGTAATCACTCATTTTATGAGTTCAGAGAAGTTGGTGCTTTACAGGTAACAGCAAGTATTTAATAAGAAAGAAAAAGAAATGGATGACGCAAGGAAGTTTCCAGTCGAATATTGCCTGGGGATACTAAACTGAAGGTCATCAACTAATCAAACATGGAGGAATGCACAATACAAGGTCACGTGATTTCCACAAATGTCATCGCCATCTTTAAAACAAGTTTTTTTTTTCTTTAAAAAAAGGATAAAATCCTAACTCAATTAAGTAAACATGCGCACAAGCAAATTTAAAAAACTTGTAAATTTGTAAACTTTACAAGTAGTACTTCAAACTAAAAATGAAAAAAACACAAATTGGATTGATTGAAATTTTTGTTTTATCTTAAAATTTATTGACTGTTATATAAAGCAATTATCAGTAACAGCAAAAAAAGCAAAGAGAAAAAAGTTTTAAAACAGTTCTATTAACTGACATTCAGCGTCTAACTAAGTATTAAAAACTTCAACGTCCACCTCCACAAACTTGTAACAGATGAAGAGGTCAAAGGTAATGTCCTCATCCACCCCCACACTAAAACAGGTTACCCGTCTAAAAACGAGTTTTGAAAACTGTTTCAGCTAACTCTGTCCCACGAAACAACCAATCGCGCGCTACCTGGAACTAGTCTGCACTCCTTATAAGGAAAGGAACGTGAATGACGTCAGTCGAAGATGCCCCGAGGCGGAGTCCGAGTGGAAACGCGGCGTTTCATTCATAACCGCACCGTCCCGCGTTCTCTCATTCACGCGTTTGCACTGTGTCCGGTCTGGCGTTCGTGGAGCGTTCCTCCTCATGGATAGAGGACCTTGTGTCATGCCGGATAACGATGTCTTCGATGATGACCAAATAGTGCCAGACTGCACACTTCCGCCTAAGACTGAATCTATCCCACACGAGGTATATACTTTTTTTTTTTTTTTTTTTTTTGCTTGGTTTGTTTTGCTGAGGATTCTGGAGAGTCAGGTGGTTGGGGGCTGTGATTTGAGGTGATTTGAGGGTTTTTTCTTCAGGCCAAATTATATAGTTCTAGCTATTCATACTTGTTTTTCAAAGAAGAGTCTGTGTTTCTTTTTTAAGTTCATCTATCTATTTATTTATTTAATTTCTGCTAAGGGATGTTTTAAATTTTAATGCAATGACTTAAGCGTATAAATGAACCTATGAACCAATGATTTTTTTCCCAAGAAGTCATTAGTAATCACAACTGTAGGTTGGAAATTTGAATTTTTATTGTCTGTTATGTTAGTATGTTTTCACTGCTGAATTTTTATGGGATTTTTCACATTGTTTACCGAAGTAAGTTGAGTAAGTTATTAGCATACTATTGAACATTTATTTTGAAACCTACGTTTTAAAATAAAAGTTGAGAATTTTTAAATAAATGTTTGATCCAATGTTAATCCAGCCTAGACCTAAAATTAGATCCATGCTTATCGATTGTTATCAACTGAATCCATTTCAAAACAAATCAATTCCTTAGCAACAAGTACTTTACTTTTTCAAGTATATTTTTTTTTAAAACAAGATTGAATTAAATTGGGTCAGAGTTGATATAAGGAAAGTCCGTCAGAATCAAATTATTTCCTGGTGTTTCATTTCACTCAACTTTTACTTCATAATCCTTTAATAGCCAAACATCATTTTTGCTGTTTTCGCTGCTGACTTATCTTGACATCTCAGTTGGAATTTGGTCAACGCTTTTAGGCCAAACGAAACCATCAAAGAATAAAAGGGTAAAAAGAGTGGACAGAAAGACGCGGGGGATGTATAAACGCAGTAGGGGGTGTTTGGAAGGGTGTTTTAAGTAGGAGAACAGCCCTAGGTTTCAAATGACCCAAATTTAAAGAAACAAACTAATTTAGGCCAATAGTTTGTAACAGGTTGTTGCAATTTTAAGAATAAATTGGCAATTTTTAAAATAAAAGTCATTCAAATTCATTCAGAAGTGAAGTTTTTAAAAGAAGAAAATTGGTCATGAATTGAAGGGTTGATTTTCTATTACGTCTCAAAGTTGTAAGAATCAATCTGGTTCAACAAGTTGCGTTTCCCAAGCAGGGAGACATGTCTAGTGTGGAGACATGTTTTTATTGAGCACTTTCATGGTTCAATTATTCAATATAACAACTTGTTAGGAAAAGAAAAATTTTTAAAATCTCATGTAAAGACGCATATTATAACTGTGAAAGTAATTTAAAAATACTTTCTTAAAAAAAAAAAAAAAATTTAAACTTGAAAACTTAACCCTAATTCCCATAGGATAACATAGTACAACCGAACTTCACACATTAACCACATCCTGTGAATTGAATTCCAAACCGGTCACCCAACAGGGGGCAGCAAGGGAGCAGAAGAGAAGGGGCGGGTGGCAAAGGGGACCACGAATAATACAAAAGGAGGGTACAACAGGTACTTTTACTCATCCCCTACCAATCTCAGGTTCTGTGACGTCATAAATTTTCCTGAAATAAAATTTACCACGCTGTTACATCAGAATTTATTATTTTTTAAACTATAATTTTGGTTAAGTCGCAGTTAGTTTCCTTGAAATGTACCCACTTGCGAGTGTAATAATTTAAAGCAGTATTAAATGAGCCTAGATCAAACTCCTGTATCTCACAGACGAAAACAACTTCATTTTTTTTACCCTCGATACGCACTTGTTCTCATAATCGCAGAAATTTAATACCCAAATTTTTTAATCTATTGCCACAGTGTTTTTTTATGCTTTCACTAGTCGCAAAAGTACACATCCCACGAGATCGGTTTCACACAGGCAGTTGGCAAATTACGTCATATTCATTTCCCTTTTCCGTTTTCCGCAGACCAAAACCGAGCTGGACGCGTATTTGGCGAAAGATGAGTGGGCAGCAGTGGCTGCAGCAGTGCGAGGAACTTGTGTGGCAAACCCCGAGCCTCTTCTGCCGTCCGAGGTTGATCACAAACCGCGACGGGAAAGCGCTTCCCGCGTCGACGAATTTTTCGAAGAAGAAGTGCCAGGTCTGGATCCATCGAAACACCACGGTCACCCTACTTCTTATAGACCATCAGTGACATCTTACCGAACAATTTACAATCAGCGTTTACCCACTCCGAATTGTCCTCAAAAAATGTCATCCCTATTGGATGACGATGTTTTCGTAAAACCTAACCCTGTGTGTGCCCTAAATGATGTCACCTCTCGTACGTCTATTTCGTTATGGGAGGACATAACGTCCAGCATCCGTAAATTGGACCCAGACAATAGTGACTTGGTCAATGGCAACGAGTTAGGACGTCCAGTTGCGATCAAAACAGAACCTGATCCAGACTCTTTGACGCCGTGTCCCTTTGCCACCCCGGCACCGAGCGACAATTTGAAACCGTTGCCATCAACGTCGTCTAACACGTTTCCAGTTCTTCGTACGTCGTCTACTTTTCATTCACCTGGAGTCCAAGGATTCAAATTCACCAATTTGGGACCTCAATTCATGATGTCTCGTGTCTATATGCCCCCCACTCCGCCCAGTTCAGAACCTGGAAGTCCGGCCACTGAGTCGTTTGCTTTGGGACGTAGAACGCCGCCCCCGCCATATTCTGGACATCCGACTGGATCGAATGCGCCAAGTTTAGCTGCACATCACCGAGAAGTGATGGGTATTGTTAAATATAACAGAAGGAACAATCCAGAATTAGAAAAAAGGCGCATTCATCATTGTGATTATCCTGGTAAGTTTTTACCTATTCATCTCATTGATTAAATTTTTGTGCTGGGAAAATATTTTTTTGCTGCTTAAGGATCGAAAAAGTCCATTGGAAATTTTTTATTTTTTTTTTTTTGGTAAAGTGATTTTTAACCGGTTCGAGTCGATCGAATTACATCATAAATAAGAAGAGATTGGACATTTTTATTAGTACGTTGCATTAAAACGTACTTTTGTGAGGAGGGGGGAAAAGAAATCTTGATGTTATCAATGAAGAAGAAATCCCCTTCGACATGGAAAAAAACAACTTGGGAGAAAGAGACCCAGGAGGCAGATTCCAAAAGACTGTTTTCAAGGTCAATTGGGCTTAAGTTTACAATAGACATGTTTGAACATTGGCTGAATTTTAAGCACTCTAAAAGAAATAATTGGCTAAAATGATCTTTTTTACTTTTCTTTAGGTTGTTCTAAAGTGTACACCAAAAGTTCGCACCTCAAGGCGCATCAACGAATACACACAGGTAAGAAAAAGAAAAGAAAACTGCTAATCTATTTTACTTTTCTTTTTTTAATTTCCTTTCTAAAAATTTTCCGGCTGTTATTTTTACTAAGAAAAAAAACATTCTGGGAGTTTGTTTTTATGGGAAACAATTGCAATATCCGTTTGACAATTTCCACATTATTGAATCACATTATAATTAGAATTGTTTTCAGTGTGAAAAGTTGTATACACACAAAAGCTGACAAGTTTGTTATTGATGTTTTTACTACCGATGTTTTAGTTTCATCTTAGGGGAAGACACCCCTTTAATGACACCTATAAAACAACAGGGGGGGGTTAGGTGGCCCATCAGATATTTCAAGATGGCTTCCAGGGGTGCCAGAGGGAGTTAATGACCCCCCAAATGGTCACAGGAAGTAACACGTGGGGGTTAATTGGTGGGGTTAAATGGGCAAACAAGATGGCGCTGGTACCCCCCTTGGTTCTTTCCACTGGGCACCCTTGGTTTTACCCCGTGGGTGCCTTCTAGGGGTAGCCCCTGTGATTGGAGAAGCAGAGTGAATAGAAGGGTCAGGGCGAGAGGGGTTGAGGTGTCTTCCTGTGTGATCGGATTTCGGGAAACGGGGTTAAAGTGTAGTATATTGTATGATGAATCTGAAATATGATTTTCATGATCTTTTTTCTGTTGGTTTTCCAGGTGAAAAACCGTATAGGTGTCACTGGCCGGATTGTCATTGGCGGTTTGCACGTTCAGATGAGCTTACTCGACATTATAGAAAACATACAGGAGCAAAACCATTTAAATGCAAAGTTTGTGAACGTTCGTTTGCACGGTCTGATCACCTCGCACTTCATATGAAACGACACATGCCCAAGTCCAAATGACTTGAAAGAATTGAATAAATTAAAGGCTCAATACTTAAATTTCCATCTTATTCCCCGTCCATCTTTACTGTTGTTGATTTTACATTTGACCATATTTTGTAGTTCTTGTTGTTAGATTTATTTTCGTAATGTAGGAGTTGTAGTCGTTGAAGATTCGAAGATTGAAGTACCCTGGGTCTTAAAAAAGGTTGACAATTTTGATTTGTAATTTTAAGAAAGAGTGTTTGAAGGTTACTGTTTTACCAAGGTGGATGCGATTGAATTTCATTGTGTGTCTTACTGCCAAATAAATTGTTAAATTGTTTTTTATTGTAATTTTTGAAATAGTGAAAAATGGAAATATTTTTGAACGTTAGTCTGCAACTGTCATTTTAATTCCGCGCAAGACGCAGCGCATGCTCAATCACCAAATTGGATCTCGTTTGAAATGTTACCCTTTTGTTTACGTTGTTCTGCTCTGTTTGTCCATTGGAATTAAATATATAAATAGAACAAACGTAAACAATTTTTTATATTTAATTATAAATATTTGAAATTAATTATATACTGATTTTTAAATAAAAATTTTAAGAGTATGGTGTTGGTATTAATTTTGTGAATTCCATCAAGTGCCATATAGACGTCAGTTAAATGGGAATAGTTTCGACGTCAGAATTGTGAATAGTATTTCCCTTCCCTTGTGCCTTTATAATTTTGTTTTAATGTCATTCATTGTTGTATATTTTCATCAAAATTGTCAATTGTAAATATATTTTTGTTGTAAAATGTTTCTTTTTTATATTATTAAATAAACTACTAAAATTAAGAAACTGCCGTTCTCTTTTCTAAGCGATCGTAAAAGCAAAAACAAGTCAAGTTCATGAACGAGAAATAAACAGAAGACAAGTTTTTGAAAACAACCTTATCAGTCATTTGACTAAGATAATTATGAAAATCAACTATTTTTAGCCAATTTTTTTAAACCATTCAACTTATATAAAAGATTTACTAAGGGCTCACACATTATCCAAAGTTTTATAACACAGTAAAAGTCAACATTACAATGTCATTCCCCCAGGTATTAAATTCCCCACAAAAAAAACCTTGAAGAGAACAAAACAAGAAGAAAACAATGGGTGAATCCCTCCAAATTTACTGGTTTTTACAAACTTTTGTGGGAGACGGGCAATTAGGGGCTGTCCACAAATAAAGGGCCTTCCACAAATGACGTTTGTGTGTCACGTTGTAAATCATTTTGTCCACTTAATTTAGGACCATTGCCCATTGCCATCTGGTGATGTTCCTCTTGTTCTTTTGTCGCTAATTGTACCCATGTCCCGTTTAATTGATGCCATGACGAATTTGTGGGAGCTGAGGGGAGGAGGCAAATGGGGGTTAAAAAGGGCCTAAGGGAGTTGGCAAAGGTTATTTATAGATGCTTGTTCCTTTGATATTGCTTAAAAACCCACTATTTTGCAATCAACTTGTTTTCCAAAAGTTTTTTGGTTGGAAAGTCATTAAAACGCTAGAAATCAATTCCGCCACAAACACCGGACGCCCCTTCTGTTTCTTCGCTGAAGATTCGCGGAAGAAAAGAAAGGAAAAAACAAACTTAAAAGTTAAAACTCAAATCAAAATTGTTTTGCAAAGTGAATGTTTTCTCTCTACTTCCTTTCATTTTCTTATCATAAAACAAACGGAAAAACAAAAAAAAAAGAAATCTAAATTTTATCAAAGTATAAATAAATTTGCTATTCAACTGATTTTAAACTATTAAAAAATTTCAAAAATACACTCACCACTTTCTTCTTCACATCACGTTTCCAAATGACATTCAAATCATTTGTTTAGAAAGATGCTCACGTAAACCACTTTACTCAAGTCCATTAAATCCATTTTTCTTTTTTCACTTTTTTAACGACAAAAATGGAGGTCATTAGTAAATCCGTAAAGTAAATCACGCTCGAATAAACTGAAAAAAAAAAATTTAAAAACTTAATTAGATTTAAGTTAGGTCTTTATCATTATGTAACCTGCATGTTAATTAAAAAATTTGCGTTAATGTTTAAAACTAATCACGCTCACACCTTAATCTAGTAAAAAAAAAAATATTTACTACTTAATTTCAACTGCTAATTCTTACTTTTTTCAAACTTTTATTAATTCACCTTTTAATTTTTTTTTCATCTTACCACTATCCCCTCTACCTTACAAAAAAAATTGCCAGACACAACCAACCGCTCTTCAAATATTTCACCTCAACCTACGCATAATGCCCCGGGCCTAACTACATTTTCTCGTTCAAGGACCCACAACTCACGATCTCCAACGTCAAGTTACATTCAAACATCTCCCCTAACCACCTTTCAAATTAAAAAAGGACCAGTTGAAAAAACTACGAGAAAATTCATTCATACTCTCAGTTTACACGTTCAAAATAAAAAAATTTCAATGTATATTGTGATTTCTTAAGTAAATTCATTTTTTTTACGAATAATAAAATTTGCATATGTTAAATTTTGATTTCATAATTACTTTAGGCAATTTTAAGGCCGAACTACAGTCATATGGCTTATATCTTCTATTAATTCAAATTTTTGATTATGTAAGAGAATGAGTCAAGTGGTGATATTATTTCCTGAATCACTCATTTCACGCACCACTTTTGACCTTTTACTGGTGTCATTAACTCAAATTAATATTTTTATTTCTCCACATTATCTCAGTAGAAAAGAATGTGTTACTGTTTAGTGATAAAACAATGCCGCGATTTCATTTCCATAAAACTTGTTTGTATGAAATGTTTGTTTTATCTTGAAATATCCTGTTTTTTATTTTTTTTTTTGTCGTTGATTAGAATTTTTTTTAGAAATGTACTTAGCAACTGATACAGAAAAATGACTTTGAAAAAAATGATTTGTAGAATCGTGTGTATTTTTACGTTTCTGATAAAAACGTAATTAAACCAACTGCCATAACGGTTAAATAACCCTATAAAAAAACTTTACCGTCAGGCTACGCGAAACATTTCATACGATCAAACACGTATTTAAAAGCTTAATTAAGAGTCTAATTAAGCAGATTTATTTCACTTATCACTTATTTCATCTACAAACTTTTACTAGGAATCTCATAAAGTAAACTTCCGATTGCACAAAAATAGGAAATATTTGCATTACGTCAGAGGCACCACAATATTTCAAATATTTAAATAATTTATCTCATGGCTAGTTTCCATACATAGAACAAATACGTCTCGTTGTTAAGACCATTACTAATTTCATATCAGTAAACTGATAAGACAAAAAAAAACTCTAAATGACATTATTAGTAATAAAAACCTTTCACTAGTCTTCCATTACATTACATTCCAATGCAATAAATCTTACATCCTGTCAGGTAATGTGGGTCAGTGTACCAAGGACTTACCAACTCAACTTCAAACATGGCAATTTGTAATAATTTATATAAATTTTTTTATCTAAAATTTGATTTGCAACCTGTAAAACATTCCTTCGCGTTTTGTTTACGGCGCAACTCTTACTTCGGTTGTTCGTTTGGTTTATAATGTTTAAAGGAACTATGATTTCATAGGTTAAAGACCTGGGTGAAGAAACAATATTTCAATACAATAATTCGTTTATATAAAATGAGTGTGTAAAGGACCTAAATTGATTTATGAATTATGAAATCAAATCACATGACGATGACTAAGATGCTAGTAAAAAATTAGGTCTGTGTTTTCAACCCGGATGTAGTAAAACAATTGCGGTGTCTGTATTCATACACTCACCTAGAATTTTAATCGTATTTAGCAACTCAATCATAGCATCTGTTTTTTCAACGTTTTAGGATTTCCTACTGTGAAGAACGATAAGTTAGACATCACTTGAAAGGATTTTCCCGCTTCTATTCGTTCATTCACCGTTTACTCTTTTTTTTTTCATACTTCCTTGTCGTGCATTAAGACGCTATGACTCAAGGTTCATTGTTGCGTAAGTGGTATTCCGTGAATTGCCACCAGAGCGATCCGTTATTGAGTCACTCAAGGACTCTAATAGTGACCACATCCTGTGATTCAACACTTTGCTTCCTTCCTGTTTTGACCACATCCGAATGCATCATCGTACTATTAAATTTGATTTGAGCCGTAAATTGCACCAATTCAATTTTTAACAACTTATGCATCTAATTTTAACTGGAAAACTTATACATGACACCAATTCAATTCTTACAACTTTTGCATCTAATTTTAACTGAAAAATTAAGTTGTTGTCGAAGAAATGCAAAAACAAGAGGTTTCTTGGAGATCGAAAAACTGGGATTTTTGACGTCACGTTATTGTTGCCCCCCCCAAAAAAAGCGTCGATGATGTCATGCATTCACGGGCAACAAGAACTGGTGCGAATAACCTGAACGACCAATGACGCACTTGATGAAGATACCGTAAACATATTTGTTAACTGTTCTAAACAACAAGAGTAGTCATTGTGTTGACAATAACAACTGCATTAAAAAAAAAAAAACTCTAGTAATTAAAATCGCTTATTTGTTTGCATCAAAATACTATATACAAATTTGATTTACGACTAAAAGAATGAGTTAAGACACCTTAAGATTGCATCGAAATTGTCAATTTTTTTTTTCAAATGAGAAAACGCTAACTTCATATTGTTTGCTGATGCACACCTTGACCTTGTCGACCTTTGAATGGGTTCACATTTTTCTCAGGTGACAACCAGTTGAGATGAGTTCATTTGATTATTCACAACTCATGCAAAGGTTAATAACCTAAAAAAATGAAGAAAAAAATTGAATATAATCACTTATTTATACACCCGTAATCAAAGCAAAGTGAAGATGTGGAATGAATTAAAAGTGAAATGAAGTCGTCACTGAGAAATTTTCAAATTTATACTACCATCTTGCTAACACAAGTACACTGAATGTATTGTATGTACAAGTAATGTTCTTTTAATTTTCTGCATTACATCATCTTCACTTTTGATCTAAACTCTATTGTTTAATTATGATCAATAAAACCTGTGTCTTTTTTATCTCCAAAATATATCACATCTTATCAAACAGTACGTCAGGTTTATTGCAAATGAGTTAAAAGTTATCTCAACATTGTATCTACTTCTATCTACACAATGCAACAACAACACATCGCAAATCCTTCATCATCACAACAAATACCTCAACTTCGCCATTTTGTTTTATTTAGACGCCATTTTGTTTATGTGAGCAAGTTTTTTTATGTTATTGATTCTAGTCACGCATACAGGTCAAAGTTGTGAGATTGGGCCTCGTGGCAGGATGACGTCGATTTCCGTTGTTGAGGGTGATTTTTGGACGTGACTTGTTGCTTTAATAGGGTTTCTACTCATTAATTTGGTAGTTTCTCTTGGCGTGTGGCACTTTTTTTATGGGTGGGGTTCACAGCCCCAGGTCACAATCATCTTCAGGTGAGATGTCGACCAAGGAATGAAAGTTACAACAGGATTCTTGCGCATTATATTGCACGCATAAGTTTTACAAGGGTCAAAACTGACAACAATAACTCCAAAATCACTAATTAAAAAACATTGTTTTTTGTAATAACTAGAATTTTTTTCAAGTTTTTTTTTCCTTTAAATTTTAGTTTTCTTTTGTCTTCTGTTAAATCTTCAAGTTTAGGAATGTCCAATGGATTTTTAAACAGGTGTAAAGACACAACTTTAGCCCTTTGCACGACACCACTTTCAAAAAGGGGTAAAACAAGTGTGGGAATTGGTCAACCCCAAGCTCCCCCCTCACCTGAAGGAGGGGAACAAAACCTCCTCATCAGCAGGTACTAGGCCTAACGGGGTTCTCACATTGACCCATTCATGCAAACGGAAGTGGAGGGAGAAAGCACAAGAAAGTTTAAGCTTACTCCGACCCATGGGAAAGTAGACAAGGGGGTAGAAATTCAAGGTTGGGGAGTTAAAAAATGACGCTTAAATGGAAACGTGATAGTTATTCTACAATAAAGTCACAATATTATTTAAGGAATAATAGATAAAAAAGGGGTTGAATTTTCCAACATATGTTTATATTTTTGTAATGGGCAATACTTATCTCGAATTGGCAATTTTTTTTAAATTTATACTTTAATCTTGAAAATGTCGTGATTAATGTTTAGAAATTAGTTTAAAAAATTAATTAATATTCAGTATTTTTTAGGTCATGCATAAAGGGGGTTCTCAGGAGGGGTGAGGGTTAATACGAAAGACTCTCCAACTTCCTACACCCTTTTTCCTCTCTCGCTCCGCCTGTATTGTTCCCTCCGTTGGTTCACAGACCCCAGACCCCTCGTTCATTCAAATCCTGGCCTTTGCAAGGGGGGCCATTTCCCCTCTTTTTATTCCGAACCATTATATAAAATGATCTCAAACACTAAATATAACCCCAAACAACAAAGTTGGTCGAATTTTATAAATTTTCAAAATCCGAAAAACTTAAAAACTACCAACATTAGAAAACAGAAAAAAACATATCTATAACGTTTTAACCCTATCCCGACGGCGACGGAGTTTATTCCCACCCCTACACCTGTTTCGTAGACACCTTTCAGGTGTTTCCCCAAGACCCCCTTCCTTTATGTCCCTTCTGAACCTTGTCTGCTTCACCACACCCAACCCTCCACAACTAACCTGTATGATGTAATGAAGATGGAGGGCCAGACATTGCATCAGAGGGAGTAGAGCATGAATGGAAGTTGGGGGATATTTAACACAATAATGTGAAAATGAGAGAATAATACATAAGTGTGGGAAAGTTGACTCCTGCCCTATTTGGGGTAAATATTGAAATAGTTTTTAACCAATCCCAACTGTACTTGAATTATTAATGGGTTCAGTTTGGAAATTTATTTTTAGGTTAATTTGGTCATTGTTATGGTAATAAAATGTAGGTGTTAATAAAATTTACAAATGACGTGTATTAAAGATGAAATATTTTTCATGATATAATTATAAAATTTATGACGTAATTACATTTAGACAATAATTTTCTTGGGATTAATTAAGTTTAATTTATGTATACACTGATTGAATTAAGAATTAAAGAGTGGCTAATTATTTTGATTAATACTTTTTCTACCCACTGAACTTTAAAGTATTGATTGTGCGCTTTGGCCAACAGGTAAGATTGCTTTCAGGAAAATCCTTGACGTTTCGTATTTCACATTACGCAAATGTATTTTTTTTTCAAAAGCGCACTGAATGTTTTTTTTTTCCAAATCCTTTTTTGGGTTTATAAAAAATACACAATTTCCTAGTTGCTGCGGGCCGTGTACTGTTTTCTGACATCTTAGGAATGTTGTCCAACGGAAACAAGAAAAATAATTGAGCAACAATTCAAAGTACAGAAGACAAAATATAATCTTATTAATTAAAATTTCCCGACAGGTCAACAATTTTTACCCCCAAATTTATTTGCAGCAATCATCTTCCTTCGAAAATTATTTGCCGGTAAATTGTCTTGTATTTTAGAATTGTCAGATGACGAGGACAGACTTAAATAAATTTCAGCTCGTCCTTGGGATTATATCATAAATCTGTCAAAGCGAACAACTTGACGAATTACAAGTTATAAATCACCAAAGTCGGGAGAAGTTAAATTTAATGCCCACACTGGAAGTCAAATGAAGAAATTTAACCCAAATCGAAGTGGCAGAGTTAAAAATCAGTTGAAGATCAAAAAACCGGAGTCTGCTTATCTAATATTAATTTACGAAATGGCCATCACATGTCACATTGAACAATTACTAATTACCTGGCTGATTAATAGTAACGAGGCAAGATTTATAATTACATCAATCATTTACAGCAGTACATTGCTAATCCTAATCATGCGCAGTTAAGTCGCCGTTGGACATCAACACGACAGAATTTGCCATGGAAACATTTATTCAACAACTTTGCACAAGAAAAGCTTATTAAAAGCAATACAATAACTGATTTAGAACATTCTTCAGAAATATTGATATGTCAAATATCGAACAAATTTAAATTCAAAAAAACAAAAACTCTTAAAAACATCAATCTTGACGTTTAAAAACAAAATTAAGTGGAATGACCATTCAAAAAGGCACCACATTGCGCATGCGCAGAGGCACAGGAGTGAAACAAAATTTTATCGTGACAGGCTTCACATTAAAGCTGAGAAACTTGAGTAACCTGTAACGAGAATGGAGAAAATTAATTTTTCTTCTGGACAAATTACTTCCAAATCGAAACAACGTAATTACATTTACCGCTTATAAATCTTATCAGAAGTAAATTTTAACTTCTGATCCTAAACCATAATCTAGACAAATTTATGAAATGTCAACGTTTCCAAATTATATATCTTTCTCTGTCCTACAAATTTTGCTTCATTTGTACATAAACATTAAATAGTAATTCTAAAAAATAATGTTCTAAATTGATAAATTAAGTTTCTATATTTGAAAAAAAAAAAATCGTGATTATAGTTCACAATAATTGCTGCATCATTCTGCCGATTGAAAAAAAAATTTTTTTT
This sequence comes from Pachymerium ferrugineum, assembly GCA_034686365.1. Lineage (NCBI taxonomy): Eukaryota > Metazoa > Arthropoda > Chilopoda > Geophilomorpha > Geophilidae > Pachymerium > Pachymerium ferrugineum. The sequence continues at coordinate 7,639 of JAQGAS010000418.1, read as the reverse complement.
TTAAATGTCATTCTGTGACATTTATCTAAAGTCTTTAACATCTGTTATACTACAGCCATAGAAATAGTTTTCAATCACTTTATCCATGTATTTCCTAAGTTCTCAAACTAGGCCAAACAATTTACCAGCTACATGAAACAAGTACAACTCTTAACATGAAAAAAAAAATAAAAATAAAACAAAAAGCCTGCAATATGCAGAATTTTTTTTAAGGTATTGCGTGTACAATCAGATAAAACGTAGGACCCTATCAAAACACGAACTTACCCTGCAGACTTGCACGTGGGTTATTTTAATTGTCCCCTTGAGCAGCAGTCAGAGCTACCACTGAGAAATGCACCTCTTCTGGATCACGTTCCATAAATTCCTTGCAGACTTTGGCAGCATCCTGGACAAGTTTTTTTGTTTCAAAGAAATGCAAGAATTAGTCCACAATTCCCATTAATAAATAATTAGTAAACTGTTCGTGGTTATAATTAATTACAGAGGCGATTTCATAATTGCAAATGCCCAAGAATAACTTTTCATAGGCTAGTTTGGCAACTAAAGAATCCGCGTTTCTGCAAAAAAAATGGGGGACAAAATAGGCCAGGTCCCAAAGGGAAGTAAATTCCTAATTCCACAATGCCAACTGTTCTCATTTTAAAGACCCACCTAAGTAAAAAGAATTTTAAACGCGGCCATTATTTGGAGTACCGTACCTGCAGGTAAAAAGGTTCAAAGGTCTCTCATATTTCCCCTTCCCCCTTAACACAATTTTTGCTCTTGTTTATATTTCAGGTCAATAGCAGTAATCTGTCCTAGGGATCTTAGCTCTTCCATTTCTCTGCCACCTATCATTATTTTTCCCTCCTCCCCCCAAAATGACTGATTTTTTTCTTCTCCGAAACCACTCCCCTTAAAATTACACCTAACACACATCTAAATCAGTAAATAAAAGTTTTAAGTCTAACTAAAATGTTATCGTGACCCGTTTAATAAAAAAATGCACGTCCAACATCCTTGAATTATGTATCCTATAATTTTGAAGGGACCAAAAAATGACAAAACAGTCAAGTCGAAAATGTTAAAGGGGGAGATGATTAAAAAAATTTGGAACGCCAAGCAGTCTGCTGGTAACGTAGGAATTTTTTTTCTAGCCTGTGGTTAGAGGGAAACGAAATTAGTAGCTTTCAGTTGTCAAACGACAGTTTACAATTTAACTTTTTTCTTTTTTTTTTTTTATAAAATTTTCGTTTCAACACCCAAAACGTTGTTAGATCTCAACGACCTTTCATCGCAAAACTACTGCAGTTCAAGGATCTAGAGGGGAACAAGAAAAGAATGGAGACAAACTTCTTGACCCCTGACACCATTTTCCTTCAGGTGTTTGCATATGAATTTGGTTTTAATTTGTTCCTGTTCTTCCAGTACTGGAGACACCGAGTGGGAGGCGCGCGCTTTACATTCGATACTGCTGCTGCCATCTACTGATTATAAGGTTAAACCATTCACAGCACCTACCACCTTACTAGCTAAAACTGGTATAAATATTAATACCTCGAGGAATGTAGCTTCAGTTGTTGGCCCGTGATTAACAGCTGATTTCTTACGACCATCTTTATAAAGCAAAAGTATTGTAGTTGGGTAATTAGTGATAAAAAACTCAATATTTAATATTATATACCTAGTTCATAGAGAACATTTTCCACATTGACCAGGGTCACGAAATGCAAAGAGACTGGCTCTTCAGGATTGGGAGTCTAAAATGTAATATATCGTTTAAATTTGGACTAACATGTTTAGTATACACTGTTTAAAATATATTAAAAATTGGAATTTAGAAGGGAGACATTCAATTTAATATTGCCACGTTTTTATTTACCGAAGTTTGACCCTCTTGAGCATGCTGGGCATGGGCACAGCAAATATCCTAAAAATAAAAAAAAAAAGTTACGAGTTAAGAATTTCAAATGGCCTTGGTGAATACCTACATCGTTTGATTCAAGAATTTTAGCCTTTTCAACAGGGGCCAAACTCTTAGTTTCGTCAATAAACTTTTTCAAGCTCTTGTCAGCATCTGTTAAAACATGAAATTAATTTTAAAAGATTCTACGATGATACCAATTTTATTTTATGTACCCAGTTGAATTCGTTCTATGTTATTAGCCAGAGCGTGGATTAATGCAATAGTTCCACAGGCGTTGCTAATAGTCTGCTGAATGAAATATACGTCGGAAGTTGGAGCTACCTTCCCAGCGGCCTCTTCTTGTTCTTTAATAATTTTCTCCGCCTGCAATTGTTTAGTTAGATTGATAGTCAATAAAATGTTTCTCTTCATACCTTATCATTGAAAGGAAACAGAAGTAAAACAGCAATGACTGGCTGAGGAACCATTTGGAGTAGTTCTGGATCCAATCCTAAGACGTCTACAAGTTGCCAACATGCAGGAACGCCGAGATTTCTAATAAACTAAAACACCAATGTTTTGTAATATTGTGTCAATGCAGATACTATACATTTTAATTATGTGCATTTAATGTTAAAATTAAATTCTAATTTAATTTAATTTCATATTTTCAGCAACAAGACCCACTCTTTCATCAATATTTTAAAACAGTTTGTGTGCTTATCGCACATGAATAGGTTTGGTTTTAACCCAACTGGAAAACAATGTTTTTCAGTACACTGTTCGTTCGCTGGAAAATCCGAAGAAATTGGGCGGGGGTACATTTTTTTTTTTCTTAGAGAAAAAAATTCTTTGAAATACTCAAATAGACCTTGAGAATTGTATCTAAGGAACGCAGTGTAAACACTACATATATAACTAATCGATTTGGCTTTTACAAAAATATACTGAGACAAGTCAATGGAAAATTCCTTAGACGAGGCTTAAACGCGAGTTCGACATTTACCTTGTTCATAACCTGAAAATAAAAACGAAAAAAAAGTTAATGTGTTGGTTAAGTTAATATTCTGTGAAAGAATTAATGCTGAGTTAAATGAAGAAATTATGTACTTACATCAGGATTCGATTCCAAAGGCAACCACGTTACTTTGCATTCTTCCGCCATGATTACGTTCCTTGACCGTGACTTCAGCTACACTGCAAAAGCCGGTACATACAGTGGAGAAGGAAGAGTGCGACATCAAGTGTTAAAAAGTATAACCAATTTGCAACTTAAATGACGCTGCATTAAATTTCAATATAATATTAAATATAAACTACATTTTGTATTAAGTGTTAGAAACATGTAGTGATTTTATTAAAATAATCTTTTACGCTTTTAAACCGGTTTAAATTTTTCGAGATGATCACATACATCACACTACACTGAACGATTTTCTTAAATTAAACAATGTCTTGTTTATTGTTGTTAAAATTTGCATTTTGAAACCTTTGCATACACGATGCCTCTATGTACCAGAAAAGTGATGATTGCCTCATAGTAGGTTAAACTCTAACATTACTTTAATATTACTTGAATAAACAATCTTTAATTGCAGTGTTGTTTTGCTCATATTAATTGCTGCAACATTATCTGCTGTAATCTACCTTCTTGTAATGTCAAGCACGAAAAAGAAAAATGAATTAACTGTGATGAACAATAAAATGAACTTTACAGAAGCCCAAAGAAACTGCGAAATTGTTAAAACTAAAATAAAATTTCCTAAAAGTCAAGCTGATGAAGATGACTTAATGAACGCATTCGCGGAGAGTTACCAAAAGAAAAAAAATAAGTTGCAAGATTCAAATTGTGGAGCAAAATTCTTTGTTGGTAGGAGAGCATGTACACTTATAATTTACTTTGCTATCTAACAGCAAGAGAATACTGTTCTTATCAGGATTTAGGCGACTTCTTTACCAAGAGTGGACAGATAAACAGGGAAATCTAATTACTTTTATACCATCCCTTATGTCAGAAAAATTTTCCGTCTATAGAGATGATGAGCTTGATATGTGCAGTGCCATTGAACTTGCGACTCCACGAAGGCATGAAGTTCGGCGTGAGCTAAACGAAAAGCCAGATTTTCAACTTGAAATTATAAACAACATGAAGTGTCAGGGGCCTGAATGGAAGTGCTTCCTCTGCCACTACAGTAAATAGTTTATTCACTAAGTTTATATCAAGCTGGAAAAGGGGAAAGGTGGTTACCTACATACAATTGGCTTTGTTTTTTATACACGGTATAGGTGCTAAAGGAAAACGTGTGTACAAAATTGAGAAACGAACTGAAATAACTAATTATGAAGAAGCATTGCAGTTTTGTAAAAAGAAATCTGACCATGCAGGAATATTAGCTTATGTACCCCACAAACTAATTTTGGAAATTATTTACCCTCAAATTCACGACCACATCTTAGGCTGCCATAAAATTGGAATTGGTAAATACCTTTTAAAAAATTTTTTTACTAATATATACGGTTGTTTAACTATTTTTTAGGAAATCGTGTAACAGAGCAGCTAGAAACAATTAACGAGGATGTATTGCCATACAAAAGTGACCGTTTACCGAAAGATATGCTTATTAAAAGAAGGTCTGGCTACCACTGTGTAGTAGCTAATGTGAACAGAAACTATGGATGGGAATTTGAAAATTGTTCAAGCAAACATTGTTTTATGTGTACTTACTAACTGAAATAAAGGCAATTTTTTCAATAAACTTACAAACTGTATTCCTCCTAAAAATCAACACAATAATCTTGTCTGTTTTGATAGAGGGCGTTTACAGTCAATCTGTAGTGCAAACTGCAAGGCAAGTAACAATGTTAACAAAATTCTGCAGTAACCATGTAAACAAAACAAGGGTTACATCAATATTATATTCTATGTTAAAAGTTTGAAAGATGTCGGAAAGCTCAAGTGCAAGAAATACTGAAGAGGAGGAAGACCAGAGCGACCTTTATAAGTTCAAAAAATTAATAATTGCACATTAAAATCTATTTTTACCTTAAATTTAATTCTAGAAAAGTAGCTTATTTTGCTGCTCCAATAGTATTAATTGGATTGGCAGTAATTGCATCAGTTGGAATCTACTATGGAACCCGGAACAGCGGATCTACCACTTCCAAGTCTGTCTTTACTGAAAACCCCGTTCCAACTCCATTGGAGGATGAGGAAATGCTGCAGCCCCGTGCATTTTTTGTGCCAACAGGAAAAACCACCAACCCCCCGGATGTTCCTATGAGTAAATTTTGGTATGACCAATTGTACAGACACAACTATATCCATTTTTATTTCGCCTAGCTGTTAAAACCGTTGCCGTATTAACAGAGATGTTGCAAAAGACACACGTCGTGTTCAAAACAGCCCAGAATTTCACTAATGCGGAAAAAATGTGTGCCAATTCCTTCTCGAATGGAATGTTGGCTTTTCCAGAGACATTTCTTGAAGAAGACCACATGATGGCATCTTTCATTAACTTTTACGAAAAAAATAAAGACGAGTTAAAATTATGTGAAGATGAATTTTTCATAGGTAAAGTTCTTATAAATACGTTTTTGTATGCGTAAAGATGTTTTCTCTGCGCTTCGTAGGAATTCGAAAGGTCCTGGACGAGGAATGGCTAACTCCTAATGGTGAGTTCGCAGCTTTTGGTCCGCCGATATCGGAATTGAAACATAATCGGCATCATGATTTTCCAAATGAACACTGTACCCAAATTCTTTTTTCTGATGACAAATATTACATTAACAACATCAACTGCAACTCTCACACTTGGAATTGTTTTGTGTGTCAACATCGTAAGTACAGGTAAATAAAATGCAGCATAACATACGTAAAATGCCTTGTCCATTTACAGCGTGCGCGAACGATGTAGGTACTTGCTATTCCGTTCATCGCGACCCACGGGTCCACAGTTTCAGAGAGGGGTTACGATTTTGTGAATTCTACAAGACGTCCTCAACTCTAGCAGTGGTACCTCACAATTCTGTTTTGAAAGAAATTAGCCAACTATTGAAACTCAAAGGATGCAAAAGTGCAGGCATAGGTGATTGCAATGAATTTATATACCTTTTTGTAAGCTCTTGTTAGCTCTTTGAGAGAGGTTTGCAGATATCCCAATGCCCACGTGTTTATATTAAAACATCTACAAGTCTCAAAACATAACCTTACTAAAATTCGTTATAAATTGAGTAACAAAATTGCATTTCATCGATAGGGCATATATTCGGTGCCATATATGAATCCACTAATGAAAAGAAATTACCCTACCAAACGAACCGCATTTACTATCGACCAGGTGGAGGAAAACATATTACTTACAACTGTATTGTAATTAATGCTGCCAATCAATTCAAGTGGGAAGTAGAGTCGTGCTCAAAACCCCACTGTTATGTATGTTTTGGTCAATAAGTCAAAAAGTAAAATGCACTGTAACTGCAAATGTAAAATTTGTGCTGACCTCTTATGACATATAATAAAAGAAATTTTTTTAAATAAGTATTTTCTACGCAACAATAGTCTACAATGGAGAGCGACGAATCTACCGACACTACCGAAGAAGAAGAATCCCCTAGTTTTAAGAGGTAAAGGGTTTAACCAGGGTCGTTTAGTCAACATTTGATTTTTGTTTTTGTTTTTGTTTTTGTTTTTTTCAGAAAATTCTTGCTCTTTTTATTATATTTTGCAGTCATTATAGCTCTTATTTTGTTCGTACCTATAACAGTTATTATAATCGCCACAGTAATAGATACCACAAATGATCAAACAAATGACACGACGAATGGTGCCGATTCGAACAACTCTCAATAAATAAATTTAAAAATAAATTTAAAAATTTACAGAAACGGATTATCATGAATTCGAGTTGTATACACCTTATATAACTCAGGATCCACAAGTACATTTCGTTCATGACACCCTGCGTAATTTTACTGATGCTAATGAAAATTGTTTTCGCATTTTTCGGAATGGCCAATTGGCATTTCCGACAACATTAAGAGAAGAACGCTTACTTAGCTCAAAATTATTGGCAGAGTACACTGAAGAAAGCCAGTTTTTTTTACGTTCTTGTTTTTATCAATTTTACTCCGGTAAAACTAAATTTAATGAATAACAACATCAATTCATTTCTATTTTATATAGGGCTGAGAAAAAAATTAGATGAAGAGTGGATAACTGCTGACAACCAATTTTTCTTTGGCCCACCCTTAACTACTGACCTCTATTCAAGCTCTTTCGAACTGTCATCACTTCACAAATGCACACATTTGATCATTAATGAAGGTTTTCTTATTGGCCATCGTAGTTGTGATTCGCCACTTTGGAATTGTTTCTTATGCCAGAGTCGTGAGTTACTGTACACGTTACTAATGAGACTATAAAAAAATATTTTTTTAGATCGTACACTTCATGATGACTGGATAATATACCACATACATAAAATTGATGAAGTACAGTCTTTTGAAGAAGCAATGCAATACTGCTCGACTCACTTTGAAAATGGGCTTCTTGCATCTGTGGTTCACATTCTCGACGTGCAAGAGATTAAAACGCAAATTAGAACACTTACAAAATCGTGTAAAACTGTTGGAATTAGTAAGTTGTTGGTTAATACTCGTAAGCCATCGTTTATTACAAGACTAAATGTTTCAGGAAACCGATACAAACCCAAATATGAAAGCATGTATGACCTTTCTCAAGAGTATGAATCG
>JAQGAS010000417.1:0-52522 GCA_034686365.1 Pachymerium ferrugineum | reverse complement strand
AATTATTCGTTTGGCTTTAGCTGAAACATTTGGTCTGAACTGTGGAGTTTTAGCACTCGATGAACCAACAACAAATTAGACCCAATGCGCCCTATAGATCACCGAACTAAGTAGAAACGGAAATACGATTGAAACAGGTTGTCATACAACGGTGTGAGCCATAACTTTCCCTTGTACTTTGAAAAGAAAAATGGCGAAGTTTAAATAAAAAATAAAATTTTATTATTCGTATTTGTTGATTAAATATGTTACAAAAAAAAAACAACCGTAGTTGCAAAACTTTGCTGAGGAGGCTCAAACGCGCCACCAATTATTACCTTTTTATTTCGCTGGTAAAGCTTGACATATTAGCTCATAATGAAAAGATTTGAAGGTTATGAATATTAATTTATCTTAGTTTGATTACACATACATAACGCACAAGACTTCGAAATCTAGGTCAAGTCAACTAGTCATATATGGCGTTGCAAATGTTTGCTACTAGGGGTCAGTACAAGGCAAATTACTCAGCACTGGTCGTTACCATACCCAGAAAATAAGAGATTCTACCGTTGAACCGTTCTGCGTTGAACCAGTTTAACAGTTTATTCTTCGTCTAGGGTCATCCATTTTCTTTTTATCAGTATTGCCATTGCGCCCTATAGATCACCGTACTAATTAGAGACGGACCTATGATTGAAACGGATCGCCATACAAGTTCGTGAGCCATAATACTACTTTTCCTGAAAATAATAAATGGTGAAGTTTAAATAAAAAATAAAATTGATTAAATATGTTACTTAAAAAAACACACACTCTGGTAGTGAAAAACTTTGCTGACAATTGAGTAGGTTCAAACGCGCCACCAATTATTACCTTTTTATTTCGCTGGTAAAGCTTGACATATTAGCTCAAAATGAAAAGATTTGAATATTAATTTATCTTAGTTTGATTACACATACATAACGCACCAGACTTCGAAATCTAGGTCAAGTCAACTAGTCATATATGGCGTTGCACATGTTTGCTACTAGGGGTCAGTACAAAGCAAATTACTCAGCACTGATCGTTACCATACCCAGAAAATAAGAGATTCTACCGTTTGACTACAGTCGGATTTATTGGAGAAGGATGTAACAGGAAGGATTTCACCTTTGTAAGTACTATTTACAAATGCAAAAGAGCTTTAAGTAAGGTTTAACTTGACAAAATGGTTCTACAATCAGAATCACCTCCGCTTCTTAATGCGTTTCGTTTCGTTTATGAGATAGAAACGAAATAACACGCAGAATTATAAATGGCAAAGGGTATATATTTTTTATTTTCCTGTTTGTGAGGAAGTGGATATCCTGTGGGCCATTTTAGTCTCACAATTTGAAACTAAATAAGTAATATGGTTATCGTCATGTCTGCGTGTTTTAATTCATGCTATGGATCCTAATGGAATGGTGTTTGTCGTCTTGTCGAATAAACACGTGATAAAATAAAAACCGGGCGAGGCTCAAGTGATGATTCATTTCCCAAGTTGTTAGTGTAAACCAATGAGACATTCACCTGCCTCGATCCATTAAACTGGAACTTTGAATGATTCACTTTTATAATATTCTCTCGTACTAATTCCCACTCTTTTATCTTCAGATGTTTATATTGACGTTGTTGTGAGAGTTTGTAGGAATCAAGATAAGGTAGCAATCAAGAAAACGGTTGTTTATCTTTTATTTATATTCTCAATCTAAACCATTTTCCCCTCTATTTATTTTAGATTATGAATAGAGAACTGTGCGATGGAAGTGAAAGATTATGGCATTCCAAAAACACCAACAAGCGAACAACTTTATCCCAACTTAAATCAAGAATTTCCTGATGAAACGAGTGTACTGAACAGAATCCCGCCTCTTCCACAAGAAAATTCTAATCAAGTTCCTATTAAACCGCAACCAGCTCCACGCAATTCAATTAAACCACAAAAAGATGGCTCGAAACCTATTCCAAGGCCACGTCAATTTGTCCCCCGTAAGTCTAGTGTAATCGATAACCCAGTTTACTTCACTGTCAACGTTGACGAAAGTGGCGATTCAAGTGGTGATGAAGTTCAATTACGCAGAAAAAAACCGCAAGAGAACGACCAAGAATTAGTACTCGAATTTGACCCACTAGCCCCAGGAAAGTGCCCATTACTAGAAGAACAGCGGAGATTAAAATTAACAAATTCCGTATTTTGTCTGAATGTGCCTAAAGAACATGAAGTGACCTACGATTCGCCAGTCACAACGAGTGTTATATCCGTACCTGATTTTGCACCCGTTAACGAAGAAACTAACAGGAACGAAAACGAATATATAGACCAAAATAATAATGATGATGACGATGATGATGTTAGTTATTGTAGCATTGACTTAGAACCACCGCCTTTTCCGCCACCGCCACTACCCGATGGTTTTTCAGCCTCGTCTTTGAGTCTTAATTGTACAGAAAATGAATATGAGGTAGAGGCTTTAAGAGGAGGCCATTCAACACCTCCAGCACGATACGCAGTCGTTCAACCATCGTCACCAACGGATAAACCTGCATTACCGCCCAAATTAAACAGGTGCCATACCCCCGATTCTCTTCATTCGTCCAGTGCTAATAGTAGTAGAGGTGTTTCTATGATAAGTAATGCATCTGAAACTTCAAGTTGTTCATTTCAATTCTTAAAAAGTAACACTGATTCTTTATTACCATTGAAACTCGAGTCTGTTGACACTCCAGCACCACCTTTGCCCCCTAAAAGTTCGAAACCATCACGGACTAAAAGTTGGAATTTGGTTGATATTGTGCGGAGAAGTGCCAGTTTTCAGAAACGACATCCAGGCCATATTTTAGCCGAGAGTTCTCAAAGTCATTTGAAAGACTCGAAGAATGCGAAAAACGTTTGTTTTAGTGGTTATCTTCATAAGACTGGCAGCAATAGAAAAGAGTTTAGGCAAAGATGGTGTGTTTTGGAAAACAATCATTTGAAGTATTATTTAGACGATAAGGTGAGCTTTTATTTTTTTTTTTTAAATATAAATTTACTTTACGGAGTTTTTTTTTTTTTAATATTTTTAGAGCGAGGTACCTCAAGGTGCTGTATCTCAACGAGACATTCTAAGCGTAGGAAAAGTCACGGATGGTGTAAACGCTAAAAATGGACCTCAAGAAATGCATTGTTTCGAAGTGTGTACTTTGAAAGATAAGGGACGGTGTTATTTGTTTGGGTCTGAATCTAAATCGGATTTGGAGTTATGGATGGAAAACATAGCGTCAACCATTGGACCCAAATTTATACCGATTCAAAATGGGAAAGACTTTAATAAAGCTGGTATTGAAAAATAAATAAATTTAATGTATTAAATTTTAATGTTGTTTTGATGCGGAGGTCAGGTTACGTTTATTTGAGGTATGGAATTTCGGGGAAATGGCAGTTAGCTTGGATATGTATTGAAGAAAAGATCTTTACAACAACTTTGGTTAGTGATGAACGAGTTGAAACTTTCGATTTACGTAAAGTGACGTCAATTCGTAAGTACCTTTTTTTTTCCTTTTTAATTATTAAAAATTCATGGTAATATCTTTTTCTATATATTCAGAAATGCATCCAGTTGATAAACAGCAAAGTTGTTCTAAAGTTATTGAAGACGGTTCTCCTTTTCACTTGGATTTTCCTGGTCGATCTATTCTTATTCAAGCAAATTTACGAAAAGAAACTGATAGTTGGTACATGCTGCTACGCAATATTGCTCAAACTACAGGAAAAAGTTTAAATAGTCAGCATTTGACTAATGATAGCGTACCGGTTATTGTTGACAAATGTATTTCGTTTGTGACAATTCATGGTAAAGCAATCTAAAGTAATATTTTATTATTTTTTAATGGTTCCATAATTTCTTTTAGGTTATACAACTGAGGGTATATATAGATTAAATGGTGTAAACTCGAAAATTACCAAATTACTTGAGATGCTTAGACAGGATTCGAGAGGGGTTGTTCTTAAGTTAGATGAGTACACCGTGCATGACGTTGCATCCGCTTTGAAGAGATTTTTTCGGTCATTGCCCGAACCATTACTTACAAAATCATTGTATAATCAGTGGATTAGTTGTAGTGGTAATATTGTGTTGGAATCGAATTTATCTAGAGTTAGTTAATTGAGAATAATTGTTGTAGCATTACCGAATCAACAAGAACAATTAGCCAATTACGAACATTTATTGAAGTTACTTCCTGACGTTAATTTAAGCACATTGAAATACGTCATTGGTCATTTAAGAAAGTAAACATTAAATAATTAACAAACTTTTAGTATATTTTAATTATTATTTTTGTTTCCTCATTGAACTTTAGTATTAGTGATGCTAATGATCGGAATCGAATGACTGTAAAGAATCTGGCTTCAATTTTTGGACCAACACTTTTAACAACAGAAGTATGATAAAAAGATGTTCATTAGTTTAAACTGCTAAAAATAAGTTATTCTCTTTTTTAGTCGGATGATGCGGTTCCAAATTTAATAAATACAAATTCAGAAATGGACGTTGTTGGAGATTTAATTTCGCATTATCCTGTTTTATTTAATGTATGAAATTACTTGAAACGTCTAGTTAGTTAGTATGTTGATTCAGTTTATTTTTTTCTCAGGTTTCAGCCGAAGAACTAAAAAAAGATATGATTATTCAGAAAGCTCTGATGGACATCAAAGAAGCTAGGCGAGCAAAAGTACTATTTTAAATTTCAAAAATTATTATTGGAGACGCAAATGCAAAGATTCTTTCATAAATTAAATATAGCAAAGAGCTACCAAAATTGCTTAACCTTAAAATGATTGTGATTTATCGCAGCAGATAATTTGAAATTTATTTAATCTAAACTTTTAGGTGATTTATATTTTTTAATATACAATGACTTACATATATTTGTTTTATTTAGAAACCGGCGGGTGATATATTGATAGGTGTATATGTTTACAGTCCAGACTGGGGGAAATGTCTCATGATTAGGGTATAAAACCTAAATATGGTCAAGACGTATACTTTATTTAATACCTTTTTTACCTTTAGTTATCTCCTAATTTAACTGCCAAAGATCTATGCATTTACGCTATGCAAAACGCAAGAATGAAGGAAAAGTTTGAGTACCTTTCTGTATATGAAGTGGTCTGCAATGGAGAGCTAGGTAATTTAGTTATTTCAGCTACACTTAAATGTTTCGTAACTACATTCAAATTTGCAGAACGTCCTCTACATTATTCAGAAATTGTTCTGGCTGTTACCCTCCAATGGGCCCGTTGGGCAGATGCGGAAGCAAAAGATAATTATTTAGTCATTAAAAAAAATGAATTGTATCATTCTATTTTGCCATTGGTACGCATAGTTTTTGTTGAGTAAAGTTTATATCATTGATTAGTTTATTTTATTCAGACACGACAACCCCTTTCGATGTTCAGTGAATTGAGATATGCAGATCGCAAAGCTAAACATTTCAAAAAATTCCTTCTGGAATTTAAAAACGCACGTTTGTCTTTTTACCGAGATGTGAAGGTATGCTTATTACAAATAAAATGAATTGATTAAAATAATTAATTCGGTATTAGATAACTCAACCTGAAGGAACGTGGAATATTGAAGATATAACGTGGTACTTGGGTTGTGAAGCCAAGAGAATAGGACCAACAAAATGGAGTTTTACATTCATCGATAAAAGTGATGAAGTCAAGAGGTTTAATAATCATCATTTTTGTTAGAGCTTGCTTTGTAGTAATAATTTATTCATAGGAGTAAAGAGAGACCATATTTTGGACATACCATTTGTTGCAATACAGAAGAAGAGTTTCATAAATGGATTGCTGCCATGTTAATCGGCGAATATCCAAATGGATTACTTGCCAAGAAAGAAGTTGTAAACTTGTTATCTTAGCACAGCTAAATTGTATTTTGTATGTGAAACTTTTTTTTTTTAAAGATCAAAATAGTTTATACTCTTATTATATTACTTGTTGCGCCCTCACTTTATTTTTACATCTACATATATATATATATACATGTGTAATTAAGCAGGATTTAAAAGCTTTTAATTTGGCGCAAGTGCTCAAACATTAGATTTTTGTACGTTAGCGCAGAAGTGCCATTGGATACAACTGGATATCTGAGAACAGAATTTTACTAAAGAAAAGAACTTTAAGGATGTTTTCTATTTTGTGGAAGAAATTTTGTATGTTTAGGAATGAAATAAACAGATAGCTTTAAATTTATATTTGCATTTTATTAACCACATTAAGCCACAAATTCATATGGAATAGGCTCCAAAAGCTGCGGCGTGTTTCCTTTCGTGCGTACGAAATGCGCTTCCCGTGGTTGAGTGGGCTATTCGAAAAAAAAAATGATTAAAAATTTAATAAACATATTTTAACACTTCTGTACCTGGCGTTTGCAGCTTTGGAATTTTCCAGTCTCCTTGAATACACGTTTGATTCTTTCGTTTTCTTTAACACGAGCCATGAAATCTTGACGACATTGTGAGTGGTTTACGTGTTCAACACGAACATTAATGCGTTTGGCCAAGATCTTTCCTCGAACTCTTTTATTCACGACGACTCCAATAGCATGAGGTGTAACATTGAAAACACGTCCTGTCTTTCCATGGTAACTCTTATGAGGCATACCTTTTTGAAATGCGCCATTTCCCTGTTTTAAAATAATACAGCGAGTTTAGATCACACTTTGAATACACGCAATGTGCACTTACTTTTATATCAACAATGTCTCCGACTTTGTAGACGCGTAAAAATGTCGATAATGGCTCAGTTCCATGCCGCCGGAATTTTCTGGCGAACATGTACCTCGTACCACGTCGGTAACCCTTTGTGTTTGTCATATTTTACTAGAATGGAGAACGAAAAACGTGTTACTATAGTTAAGCCTAACGTGCCACATGTCACAGTATAATAAGGCTCCAATCGTTCTAATTGTGGCTCTTCGATTATAAAAATCGTAATATGTAATGTAATTGCTGTGATATCCACTATTAAAAAGTTTAAAATGTGTATTGGAAAAAGTAATCACCTTTGAAGAAGGTTGGGAGGCCGAAGACTCGAAGACACCGAAAATGGATTCCACAATCTACAGGAAGGAAAAACCCCACTTTGGCCCTGGATCGAACTAGAGCGCCAACTAGTGGAATAATAATACAGCTTTACACCACCGGAAGTTGTCCAGAACGCAAAGCCAGAGGGGTAATTTCTCGTTAGTGTGGAATATCGTATTTCTCTTAAAAGTTTACACTAGAGAATCCAATTCTAGCTATTTATTACAGACGATTAATTACCAAAGAAGCACTGTTACCTGTGACTGATCCGACATCTGGTGACAGACGGTTCAAAATCAACAGGGTGTAAATATCATGGCCGTCGGACGACGAAGCAAAATCAAGATGAGTTCATATATTCCGGTGTAAAGAAATGGCAAGTGATGTTATTTCGTATTACTTATAACAGCAAAGGTTTTTAGTAACAACATTTCCTCATAAATTTTTGTTAAATTTTACCAAAGAGTGTTAACCAAGCGAATACTTAAAATTTATTTGGAAATAAAATGGAATGACTTTTTTTTCTTATGTTTTAAGGGTGCAAATGCATCTGCGCTTGAAAAAGAGATTGGTCCTGATCTATTTCCAGCAAATGAACATTATTTTGGTTTAGTAAACGTAAGTAACTTTTCCTACAATCCTTTTAACTTTACTAATTTTTTTTCTCACTTTCAGTTTGGAAATACATGTTACTGCAATTCAGTCCTACAAGCCCTTTATTTCTGCCGGCCTTTTCGGGAGAAAGTTTTAGACTACAAAGCAAAAAACAAAAGAACTAAAGAAACCTTACTGACATGTTTGGCAGATTTGTTTTATAACATAGCAACTCAGAAGAAAAAAGTGGGAACTATCGCCCCGAAAAAATTCATAGCCAGATTGAGAAAGGAAAATGGTGACTACAATTTTTGTTTGTTTGTTTTTTAAAACCACTTTATCTTAACTAATAACTTAACTTCTTGCAGAACTGTTTGACAATTATATGCAACAAGATGCACATGAATTTCTCAACTACCTTTTAAACACGATTGCGGATATAGTTCAGGGTAAATAGACACGATATAAATATTTAAATAAATCTACATATTAAGTTTTTTTGACAGCAGAAAAAAGTCAACAGCAAGTAAATTGTAAACCAAAAAATGGAAATTGCGTCAATCACAACGAACAGCAACAAAATAGCAAGCCAGAACCCACATGGGTTCACGACATTTTTCAAGGCACATTAACAAATGAAACACGATGTCTAAACTGTGAAACGGTATGACACTTAAATTGTTGTTAAAACGTACATTTCAATTATTTGAAATTGTAGGTTAGTAGTAAAGATGAAGATTTCTTGGATCTATCAGTTGACGTTGATCAAAATACTTCTATCACTCATTGCCTCAGGGGGTTTAGCAACACTGAAACATTATGTAGTGAGCATAAATATTATTGTGAAAACTGCTGTAGTAAGCAGGAAGCACAGAAGAGGTTTGTTTAAAATTTTCCAGAACTTTTATTAGTTTAATAATGCTTTTTTTATATTTAGAATGAGGATTAAAAAATTACCCATGATACTTGCGTTACACCTGAAAAGATTCAAATATATGGAACAATTAAATCGTTACACAAAACTGTCCTACCGTGTAGTCTTCCCGTTAGAGTTAAGGCTTTTTAACACGGTAATGAAGTAAAAGATAAAGTTTGTTTTGAGTGAATACATGACTATTTAAATTTTTCTAGTCTGATGACGCTTACAATCCTGATCGATTGTACGATTTGGTTGCCGTCGTGATTCACTGCGGAAGTGGACCTAATCGTGGCCATTATATCAGCATTGTAAAAAGCCACGGGTTTTGGCTTCTTTTTGATGATGACATTGTTGATGTAATTTGTTGTAAATCAAAGTGTTTGAAGTAGTAACATTTAAATTTTATTTGCAGAAAATAGACGCATCTGCCATAGAAGATTTTTATGGACTAACGTCCGACATCCAGAAAACTTCAGAATCAGGATATATTCTTTTTTATCAATCTAGGGATTGCACTTAACTAAAAAGATAAAATTTTAAAATATTAATTTTTAGTTTGAACATTTCTCTTTAATTGACCATAATTTGTTTTATTTTTTTGTTTATAAATATGCCCTTTAATCAATTGAAAAAACTTTCGAAATGAAGTAATAACCTGTAAAATTATTGTAAGCTGTATATAGTTGTACAGTAAATAGATCTGATATTAATTACCAGATTGAAATAAAAAATTTAATATGTATAGTTATCATAAAAACAAATTTCTGTACGAATTATTTAAATCTGACCTGATTTTGTTTATATAATAAGCAATGTTTGGTTAAGAATATTGAAATCTGTTAGTTATGTTGTCATACAAGTGTTAAAGCTTGAAAAGAATTGTATAAATTAACAAATGTCTACCTTCCTTGAAAGAGAATTTTTTCATTATTTGTTGAATTTTTTGATTGTGTAATATGAAAGAATAATTTTTAGTACTGTTTATTAATAGATTATATGCAGGATTTACCTTTTACAGCAACAAAAATGGCAACATACGAAAATGTTTTAAATGTTTTCGCCTTTCCTCTTTTAAATTGACAAGTTATATTTGAATTTGTGGCACTTTGGTTACAACTGACAAGACGTTTGTATGCATAAATCAAGACATAAAAGTTCAAATTTTTAATTTAATCAAATTTCTTTTACAATTTTTTAACCACTTGTAACTGATAAAAAAGTGACTCTTAGAATATTAAAGAAAAAATATTAACAACTGATTATTTTCACATTCTGGCTGCGGTATATTCATTTGGAAACTCGAACTTGTGGGAACCGTCTGCACAAATGCTTGGTAAGTGACCAGCATTAGGAATGACATTCCAGGACAGTGTTAAAGTGATGTTGCCATTGCCTCTGAAATAAGCGGTAAATAAATAAATAAAAAGCCAAACATAGTACCACAGCTAGTTACTTTAAGCCGTTTCCATCATCCCAGAAATAATACTTTGTATTCACGCTTTTATAATCTAAAATGGGGTTTTCTCCTCGTTGAATGATTTTATCCCACAGAACAACTTGATTCAATTCCTAAAACAAAATTTCATTCAGAGAAAATTAATTTTATAAACAATTATTCTGACATTATTTGAAGTTTTATATTCAGCTGTTAAATACAGAAACAACTGCTTTGTATTCCAGTTGAATAAAGAGTTCAGATGTATGAAATTAAGAAAAGTAGACACCAGTTTAAGAATTTAATTTTCAATGCTCACAAAAAAGGATATCAGATTTGAGGTCGAACGTTATAAAACCTAAATCATTTTTCTCACGTGAAGCACTAAAATCTGGAACATTTTTCCTGAAAAATATTTAATATATGACACACGTGGCGAACAGCAAGAAGGTACACACTTACACCAATGATTTAACTGTCGCAATTTGAACTTTTGATTTATATTCGTGAAATGCGGTAGATAAAAAGCAAATGAATGTCAACCCTGCTAAAACGCTTAGTGTAAACGCAAAAACAGCGTTTGCTCTGGAAAGAACAGTATTCATCTTGGACGAAAATATTCGTTCGACCAGCAATAACAAGAGAACGTCAGCGCCTGAACCGGAAATCACTTCCTATACGTGTTTCTTTACTCCGGAAACGGTTCTACAACAGCCTCTTAAAATTATAGCATTTATTCCACGAAGTACTATTTTTACTTCTTAGTTTCTGCAAGAAACGTATAGTAAAGTGTAAGGAAGTGTCCGAGTGAAACTAGATGAGATAAACCACAAAATTAAGTTTATTTAGAATTATTTATTATATTTTCAGCAATAGATGGCGCAACGGGGTCAAGGTTTTGACGAAAACGACACATGACTTGTCAGGTGGAAATATCAAGATACCTTTATGATGTTTAGTAATACTCTATCAACATGACAACAAGTATTGCATTGACAATACTCAGTTAATCAACATTTTTTTAAAGATATTGCAAGTGCTGTCGATTATGTTTTCATTTCTTAGATTGATCGTTTGCTCTTCCTTCATCATTGCGGCTTCGGCTTACAATTACAAAACTTTATTCTACAACCAGAAGGTAAATACTTCATTCATTTTCATTGCTATTACAAATTTAACAATTAATTTTTCATCCAGATCGATCATTTTAGTTTTGCAAACGAGGACACTTACTTACAACGATATTTAGTGAATAGTGATTACTGGACACCAAACTCAGGGCCAATTTTTTTTTACACAGGAAATGAAGGCGACATCGAATGGTTTTGCAATAATACGGTAATGATGCATGGAAACAAAGGAACTGAAATATAATGAAATCTATTAAATAATTAGGGATTTATGTGGGATATTGCGCCAGAGTTTAAAGCATTGCTGATATTTGCTGAACATCGATATTATGGAAAATCAATTCCATACGGAAACTTATCATTCACAGTAATTCAAGTCTGTATAAATCAGTATTAAAGTATTAATAGATTTTTATTGTAGAATCCTAAACACATTGGGTACTTGACATCGGAGCAGGCTTTGGCCGATTTTGCGGAACTGATAACGTATTTAAAAAATTCAATACCTGGATCGAAAAATGTACCGGTTATTGCATTTGGAGGGTCGTATGGAGGAATGCTGGCTGCATGGATGAGAATAAAATATCCGCATATAATACAAGGGTAACGTTTTTTTAACGATTAAAAACTAAAAAAAAAAAAAACCTAATCGTTTATTTGATTTCAAGATCTTTGGCAGCGTCTGCTCCAATTTTACAATTCACCAATATCACAGACTGCCACGTATTCAACAACCTTGTAACTAGAGATTTCACTTGGGTATCACCTGAGTGTTCTAAGTCTATCAGGAAATCATGGGACATTATCAATAACTTCAATAAAACAGGTTTATTTACAGATACGCTAAGGACTTGATATTTATCAACAAAAACTTTTTTTTTAATATTACAGACGAAGGTCGACAATTTTTATCGCAAACATTTCACTTATGTTCACCAATAGAGACAAAAGAAGATTTATTAGATTTAAAAAATTGGCTAACAGAATCATATTCATCCCTCGCAATGATGAATTATCCCTATCCTACTGATTTTATGGCTCCCCTTCCCGGTTGGCCAATAAAAGTACGATATAAAAATTTTTAATTAACTTTTTAATTAACTTTTTTTTTTACTTAAAGGAAACGTGTAAATTTTTTTTAAATAGTTCAATCGACGACAAAGACTTACTAAA
Organism: Pachymerium ferrugineum; assembly: GCA_034686365.1. Taxonomy (NCBI): domain Eukaryota; kingdom Metazoa; phylum Arthropoda; class Chilopoda; order Geophilomorpha; family Geophilidae; genus Pachymerium; species Pachymerium ferrugineum. The sequence goes on along the minus strand of JAQGAS010000417.1, from coordinate 40,191 downwards.
GTCACTCTTCTATGGAATTTCGGTTTATTTCAATTACAGTGGGCAGGCCAAATGTTTGAATACGAGTGTAATGGGTGATTCAGGTTTGGGTGACGACGGATGGGATTATCAGGTTTCAAAACTGTAAAAGAAAAAAATATTTCAAATACAATGAACAATTTTCTATTTGAATCTTTAGGCGTGTACTGAAATGGTGATGCCGATGTGTGCGGATGGTATTAATGACATGTTCGAACCAAGTAAATGGGATTTCAACTCATTTTCTGACAGCTGTCATAAAACTTATAAAATACGACCACGCGAGATGATGGCACCTCTCATGTATGGAGGAAAAAACATAAAAGCTGCCAGTAACATAATATTTAGGTGAAGATAAAATTCCATTAGGTTTAACGACCTGACCTAGCTTATTATTTTATTTTTCAGTAACGGTGATCTGGATCCATGGGCAGGTGGGGGAATTCTTGAATCGCTGTCAGATACTTTAGTGTCAATTTACATTCATAACGGCGCTCATCATTACGATTTGCGATCTACTAATGAATATGACACTATATACGTGGTTAAGGCACGTGAGCAGGAGAAGTTTTACATTCGAAATTTTATTAAAGCGTATAATACTACTGTTTTTGGGTTGTAATACAAAATGTTGGTGTCCGATTGTTATGCACTGTAGATTTAGTTTGGAATGTGATCGCTGGATGGCAATAACTGCCACTTGTGACCTCAATTGAATCCGTTTAGATCATCTTGCTCAAGATCACAGCTCTCTTGACTGTGGGGGGAAAAATTTATAATTATTTTGGATAAATTATACATGGTTGTGTAATAAAAATAAATAAAATACTCTAGCAATTGAAAATAAGCTTAGTCGCTTTTTTCACACGATAGCGCAAGCTTCGTCTGCATACACTCGAAAAGTATTTTGAGAGAAAAACAGGTGACTTAGGTACATCCTTTTTTATTTCTGAAGTAAATTATCTAGTGTTATAATACTGTTGGAGAACGTTTTATTTTCGGTGATTTTCAGTGCTTCTATCTATTAAAAGAAAATGTCACGTGCAGAAGGTATACAAACATGACTATTTAACTACATATTACTGATACTGTTATACATATTACGTGTTGTAAAACATGGTTGAAACAGTTTTAGGCCTATAAAAATTCAATCAACAGATTGAAATCATAATATACTTAATAACTGGTAAAATAATATCAAGAGCTGCTACTTATTTCACAAATAAATATATGCACAATAAATAACATTTACTTTTTTTTAATAAATAAAAAATCTTATCTCTGGATTATTAAGGAACTTAAAGAAAAACAAATGAAACGTAGTCCTTAAAAGAAATCGTAAAAAATTCACTCGGTTTGTGACGAAATGGAAACTTATGGAAAACGATGCCATATTTACACCTCAGTTCAAACATTTTACTGCCCTAAGTGTTCACTGCTACCTGTCCTCGAAAATCCAGGCATATAACGAAGACGAACTTCTTCTTCTCCGTATAAGATTGTCAGTTTATTTATCTCCGCCGGTCGTACTAAGAAGTGAGTAAACTTTTGTTTGTTTTTAGCTCGGCTTCCACGCCGTGGTTTGCCCCTCTTATTGAGCGCGACATACCATTTTAACCTTTGTAAGGAATATTTGTAGGAAGCGTACGTATTATACCAGTTAGTTTCTATTATTTTTTCTTCGAAAATACACTCGTTGGTCTTTTTTATCTGTAAAAAAAAATTTAAAAAATGAGTAAAATGAGAGCCACGTGCAATTTCTCAGTTATCAAGTTCAAATGTACTAGGTTGCAAAAGTGATATTTGAGTTTTAACTGGAACAAAGCAAACAAGCCTTTCATATTTATTTAAGCGTAAGGGGTGTAGGGAAGACTTTAATCTGTAGCAAAATATTTTTTATTTTGGAATTTGAAATATTACCGTTCCAAATAGTCTTCCTTTCCTATTCATGCACAGATATTGATTACTCACGACTCCACGAATTGTTACCAAACCAACGGCGACAGTAACTACGTGCAATATTCCTGGAAAAACATGTGAAGAAAAAATAAATTACAAACTTTTTTTGATTGCTGTTTAAATATGCAGTAACCATTAACAAGTATGAAAAAAAAATATCTTAAAGTTAAAAAACCCACCACCACGTGTTGTAATAATAACTTTTACCAGGAAGTAAAAGCTTATTGCAGTCAAATTTTTCAGGTTTAAAAAGTCTTTAACATTTTTCTTCTTTCCTTTTTGGGGTAAAGACAAGACGCTATTGAGAAAAGGTTTAGGAAATTGATGGAACCGATAAGGGTGGGAAAAAAATTTATGAGGCCAACTTTTTGCTTTACATCATCCAGTTGGTGTGAAACGCTCAACTGGCTGGGATAATTTTTTTTCTAACTTTTTTTTCTTGTGACTTTTTACACAACATTTTTTACACGCTTCAAATTTACACAGTTACTGTTATCTTTCGTACATCATTAAATAAACGTAGCATAATCCAAATTGTTCTGGGGGAAAAAAATTACCCAGAAACACTAACTTTCATTTGCTATTTATGGTAATGTCGCTTTTTGTTATCTTGCGTCGAGAGACCTATTTTAGTTTTCGGCATCTATCCAGCCATTGATTAACGAGTTTGTTTGCCTTAACCCTTTGAGTTTAAAAAGCTTTCATCCGTTTGATAATACCCTGGGATTTTACGAATTATCTAACAAAACCACACATTTCGTGTCCTTTAATTTATCTCCATTTAAGTGTAAAAATGTAAAACATTTTTTTAATCATAATTTTGTTAATTCAAATGAAGTCAAAATTTTAAGTCCAGTAGCACAATTAATCACCAACTTTTTCTATTAAGTAAATATTCAACCACAACCAGTAATTTTCAACCCCATAGATTCTTATCTTGAAAGCATCTTAATAAATCACTATTCATAAAAAAAAATTCTCTTATACCCCTGTCGATAAACAATTTCAAGTGTAATTATATTTTAAAGATAAATGACAATATACTATGAGAAAAAACTATAAGGGGGGAAAAAAGTCTCGTTATAATTATACACATGATATAATCTTAGAGGCCTGACAGCCGTTGTGGGTCAGGGAATAAGAACAGGAGAAGAGGGGGGGTGTTGTACACGCGTGGCACACGCGCCATCCCTCAATGTGGGCGTGAGGGAACAAGAGGGGGAGTGAGGTGAGTTGGCGGGTGCCCTATAGACCCAAAGAGAATTTCTTTTTGTTGTTACTAGGATTACACGGTTGGCTGATATAATTAGTGTCATGGTAGCCCCTTTTACTTGATAGACAAGAGAACAAGAGCAAGCGTGGGTGGATGGGGTTGTGATGACAAGTGGACATGTTGTTTAGATGATGAACGAAACTAGAGATGCGTGGGATGGGAGTAGCAAAAAAACAAGTTCAAGTTTACAAACCGATTAACCCATTTTCATTCTTCTGGGTATAATAAATGAAGGAATTATCACTCAACACTAAAACCGTCATTTTAATGTTGAGCAAAAGTTGACCCTCTCTGCTCACCATTCATTTTGTAAGCCCTTACAAAAAATGTTTTCATCATAAAGTTTTATAATCAAAAAATGACTATGCACGATGAATACATTGGCAAATAATTTTTTTGTAGGAAGTCCCCCTAGTTAAAACAAGACATCTATCTCTAACTATATGATAATTTACACGCATGTTAGGGGTCGTTACTCTTATAACCACAGGAAATTGAACGTTCATCCTTTAGTTAAAATACAATTGCAGAGATTTCCAATCATCTTGCTTCACATTGAATCTGCTGTGTAGTGTGGGAAAGCACTTGAAATATTTTACACTCATAAATTTCTTCTCCGTTATTTATTTTTCAATGCTACTAAAACTCTCTCTCTCTCCTTTTTTCAGTCCTCTCTTCCTAAGGGTACTTTTTCGCAACTGTTTTTACTTTTAATTGAGCAATTACCCTCGAATCTTTAATACGGGTATTTAAGATAATTTTTTTGGGTAATTAGGCAAGAAATGCATTTTTTTTCGACATGTTTATCTGGACCTACCCTTGTAACCGTTTACATTCTGTGGGCGGGTCTGTTCTCATGTCTCTACTGACAATCACATTGCTCCCCTTTTTACATCACAACTATAACTTTGCATAAAAATCCTTGATGAGACTATAAGAAAAAAACCCCAGTGGGAGATTTTTTAAAGGATTTAACTTGCTGTTAGAAATCATGACAAGTTGACATGAAATTGTATGTCTGGACCCCTGGGAATCATTAACATACCAAGCAATATCTTTTCGTATAATTTATGGAAAAAAATAGACTGAAATGTTAATATAATAGATTAAGTAATAAAACTATGCAATGTCATACCCGTTCTAATTTAACATAAACAAAAAAATGAGATCTGCAAATTATTGGTGTTAATCGACACTTTGTGTTTTTCAGACGTATTTATTTTGAGTGGATTACGTAAGAAATTGGAACAAGTACAAGTGGGAAAGATAATGTTAAATAAAAAAAAACCCTTTCCTATGTCATTAACCCTTTATGAAGGACATGTCTACGTGCAGTCTGGTTAATTTTTAATGGCGCGAAAGATGTCAAAGGGCCTTCAATGTACGGCCTTTCAATCAAAAAAATAGTTTTTACGGAATTTGAAATGATAGTAATTTGGAGATCTTGTCACGATTTTGAAAAATTCTTACCTTGTGGGCTGTAGTCAGAACGTGTCCCGTTTACGCTACCATCTGCGTGTATTTGAAGATGATATCCAGTTCGGCAGTAAAGCTGATGTAGACCGGTGTGGTTTGTATTTCTCGCCGGGCGCGACTGGGGTTGCTCGGCTGGCCACACGTCAGCTGCACCGCTGTCCTCTATCGAGGAATCGGCGCCGTTGGTTTCGTCGTCAGTGAGAGCGCGGCTGGTGACGGCCCAGGCCAGCCACCACAACCAACGTCGCAACTCCGTGGTGGCCGAACACGATGAACAGCGTGGATCCAGTTCTGAATGAAAACTACACTTGCCAATTCATCTGCACTTTGATGGGTTGAAACAACGTGCGTCACGCAATTTGTTCCTCTTCTCTTCAAAGCCACTTTTCTCACTTGAAAAAACTGCAAGCAGAAAATATCCCCAACTTGAAATTTTGCTTTTATCTACCGGAGCCGAAAGCAGATGACGGTCGAGTGACGGGCTCACGAGTGAGAATATGTCAGTGCGACACGCCGCCCCCTCCACCCAAACTTCCCTCAGCCAACCCCACCTCACTCATGTCGCGTCAGATTGGCTCGAGCTGTACCCGGTGACAAGTCTGCTGATTTTATTCTCTTCTCACCCCTAAAGCCCACTCTCAATCCTATTGTTCCCTTAAACCAGAGCGGCAAAAACCTACCTAACCATAACTAACTCACCTTTAATGCTACTTGACACCCCGTTAAACCAAAATATTGAAAAAAAATATCGAACAAACCAAAATATTTTTTTCAAAAAATTTTACAAAATAAATATTGCGCAATAATTTAGTAATAAATAAAAAAATACTAGGTGTTTAGACTCATTTCAGTCTCACTCTTTTATAGCCTGTTGCCAATGGACTTTGTCATTCTTGAGAGAGTAATGCACCTAATAATAAAACTGAACGACCTATTCCTTTAGGGACTTACACCCACGAATTTCAAACCTACACAAACATACCTTGACACAACGCTTCACCTTCTTGTCATTCTTTTCACTATTCTCGTTTCATATTTCTTCTTTTTTAAACTGATGCAAACATTTAAGCAGTTATAGATGAAAAGGTGTTACGTTTCGAGCTGGGACTTGTCCTGTCTCTCATGCATTTGGCTGTGGTTTTCTGGACTTTCGCCAGAGGATCGTCGGATGTCTGCTGGCGAATGGACGTGCGATTTGTTCAGTTCGCAGCCTAAGGCTGTGCAGCCCATTGTGTTTTCTTTAAATTTTCATTTGGTTGTTGGTAAAGTTCAAAAGACAAACAGTTACTTTTTTTTTTAAATTTTATAAATTTCTTGTAGATAAATTTAGTAGTCAGCGTTTAAAGCATACCTAAACAGGAATTTAACCTTTTATGAGTAATTAGTTATGAACGTCACGTGTAGTTATCCCAAGCTAGCGCATCGCGCGTGGGATTTTTTCACATTTAATTAGTAGTTATAATTTACATCAATTTTCATTGGATTATGGTTTGTCACCTTTGCTATTTTTTTCAGACGTCCAAAAATAATTCGAGTCACAATATGTATAAATAGCGCTTTAGTTCATCTACAATTGTATGTTGAGAGAAGTTTAGTTTTTAATTATTTTCTTTCTTATAATCAAGTTTTTATTATGTGAAGATGAAAGTCTTAGTTGCAAACTGGGAAAAAGTTTAATCTAGAGACTCGTGGTAAAATATTAGGATTGTATGGTCTTAACTCGGAAGGCCACCGGGAGAGGAAAAAAAATGGGCTGACATCCAAAACAAAATTGCTACAAAAATGTACTCGCAAAATGAAATGACAAAGCGAAATTTACGAACAATTTATTATCCGCTCACTCAAGAGCCTAGTTATTCATTACTGTTAATCGTTGATGATTAAATCAGTTTTAACTATTTAAAAAAAATTAATTTATTTGTTGAGTTAACTGTTGAAATTTCTTGGCTGTTAATTAATGAAAATGAATAGGTCGTGTGAAGATTTTAACTTAATAACCCATAAAACTGGAAATTTTTAAGATTGCTCCTTCAATGTCACGCGTGCAGCATCATACGCCGCATCAAGAAAACTTCCGGTTTTTGAATCTCGCGCCTGCGCAAACATGAATCCATATTTAAAGATGGCGGCCTCGTGGCGAAATTTTCTTCGTTTTTTGAGGCCAAACCAAAGATTTTCCCAGTTTTCAGCGGGAATCAAGACGGTGTCAGCCCTCCGAAAAGACAAATACCTCTTTCCTGCAGTATGTTTAGTAGCTGGAACGAGTGTGTCTGTCCTTTTATTACGTTCACGACGTCTGCACGTCGTCGAAGCGAAGCAGAAAAAAGTGAGTACGCACTAAAACGACTCGGTTTAAGGCTATTAAAACACATTCCCACACAAAACAACCCTTTATAACCTAACAAATATTAACTCTAAGCAACTACCGTAAGTGTGCAACGATTTTTCCCTCGAATAAATGAATAAAAAAAAAATTGAAACCCGTCACTGTTGAGCAACGAAGCCCAACCAAACTAGTAGTAATTTATGGATGAATTGTGTTGGAATTAATTTAAAAAAATGATGAATTGTGTGCTTTTTAATGGTGTCAAGTGTTTTGAATTTATTTAATATTATGAATGTAGGTTAACAGTGGATTTGTAATGGTGAGATGTCAACATTAATTTAAGTTAAAAAAATGATTTATGAATGTCGATTTTGACGATATGATAATTTCCTATTTGTATTTTTTTTTCAAATAACTAAGCGTGGAACTAAACCGGTATGTATTTTTTTAATACATGCACTAAGTCTTTTTTTTACTTAAAACAATTTTCACTACTTTTCTATTAAATTATACTAGCTATAACTAATTTTAAGTTTAATTACTTTCATTTCACTAATGCCTTTCACCCGAGGAATTTCTGGTATTTCTGGTATTTTGTTCCCGGGGTTTTATCAACCTTCATCGCCTCCAAAATTTAACCTCCAAATCTTAAAATAAAATTCGTCACCAACCCTCCACCACCGAAAAAAAGAAATCATTAAATTCAATTTTATTTTTTTTCGAATCCAAATGAGCCGTCCTTGGTATTGAAATTTAAATTACAACTTCCCAAAAACAAAAAAATAAAAAAACCAAAGGTCGAAAAAGGGTTAAAGTTATAATTTATTTTTAATTGAAAAAAAAAAAGAAAATTACAAAGACGCAAAAGGAGAAACAGAAAAAAAAATTTTGTAATCAAATTATCGTTACTATTAATCATATTTAATTTAATTCAACCTTGGGTTTTTATGCGTTAACCTTGTAAACGTACCCTCAATGGGTTCACAACGGGGGGTGAACGCCCACAAACTAATCAAGGCACATAGTTGATTATACCCGAGATAAGACTAAACTACCCACACGTGTTGGATAAGACTTTCCTAATATGGCTGACCAAAGGGGAAACAAAAGGGGGGGAGAAGGATAATTGAATTAACCTCTTTTTCATCTTTGTGTTTGAAGAATGTTGTAAAAGACTTGCATGGTGTTATAAATTTTTTTATTTTATAGACTTAAGGTTAAGGGCACGTTAAGTTTATTTTTTTTTATCAATAGGAATGCTGTGCTTTGCTCCATTTCACAGAATTTGAGTAATTGCAAATAGGAGAGTAGTAAATTTTAATAATATTATAAATCACACAGTATGTTGGACATACATTTTAGAAAAGAACAATTTGGAGCAGTAATTGTAATGGGGTCATACATGAACCACCAACTCTTTTAAGGGGATTGAAGAAATTACCAATAAAAATGCAAACTGAGAGCTACTTATGTAACTCCTTTTGTTTGGCAATAAAAATCCCATTCTTTGTTGCAACTTCAGTCTCCACTTTTGGGTCCTAAAACCCTCATAAGTATTATTCAAACACTTTACCTGCTGGCAGATTATAATGACCACCCAAGTTACAGCGTAGGACCTCGAGACATTTCTTCTTCTAAGATCTTTTTTAGACCCCAGTTGATACAAGACACGCGTAATAAAATGACTTATATAATACGTAACATTTAACAATATAATTGCGTACACATGGTAAGTTAACACCAACAGGTCTTTTTTTTTTTTTTTTTATCTAAAATAGGTGATCATAACTTAACATGAGAAACCCCATGACCTTTTTGAACTGCCTCACTTATAGAGGGTTAGCATGACTCCCTGCATAGGCATGAAATTGCAATAGTCATGGAGGTGGTTTAGTTTGACATTTTCGCCTCCTACTCAATATTAAATGAATGATTCAACACAACTTAATTAATGCCTATAAATCTCAATTGAATCAATTGAATTTAAATGGTGTGAACTAGAAGTGTTTTTATTTAGATACGTGCAAAAAGGTGACTCGCAGGCTTGTCTTCATTTACCTCCACCCCTGTTTCCCACTCTTCTTTACCCCGTGGGTGGTTTTGAAGAGACCCCCGTGTGTGGGTCCAGCTAAGGTGGGTTTGGCTTCGGCCTCTGTGTGTTGTGCTTTGCCGAAACAAGATTAATTCATCAGGGACAGTGGCCTCTGCCTCCTGGCCAGGGGGTTAAGAAGGTGGGGGTGCATACCTTTACCTGCATTCTTGTCCCCTTTCCATTTCTAGACTAAACCTCCCCTCGGTCTCTTTAGGTCTGAAAAAGTCCCATGGATTTGTTTGCTTTCATACCTTTGCCGTTTTAATCCCTCTTTGTAGCTCGGACACGTTAACTCTTTGGAATTTGTTAGGGTTAATATGTCAATGTACCTTGTTGAGGAGAAACAATTTTTACCCTTTAGTGCCTCGGGTATGTTTTTGATGATGTAATTATTTTGGCCAGTTTTTTTTGAAGGTACCAGTTTATTAACAGTTAGGCTTAATTTTAGGTATTAATCTATGTTTTGAATAAAACGTCTGGACTACAGTACTGATAAAAAAGGAAATGATCAATGCTCTTATTATAAAAATTTGAAAAGCATTTGTTTTGTAAAACGCAACAAAAATTGTCATGTTATGTACAAAGCACTGTGCAAGAGGAATCTGCAATTGGTAGAATCCGTTCTATTTGAATATCAACAATATTGAAACTTTCTAGATATGTACTCAACTCGAGTCTCCAATAAACCATTTGGTTTTCAATGCTACCCACTAAGCCGGCCGTGCGATTCCAATTCACTTATTATACAGGACCAACTATAGGTATTTTTTATTACTTTTTGATGCCTAATTAAATGAATGAGTAAAATGACTTAGTTACTATGAAAAGTCTCACCTTCCTAACCTGATGAACGTTGTACATAAGAGACAAATTTACCTTTGATTATCCCCACACCCGGAAGTCCCACAACCTTTTCATTCAAAGCTTGACTTCACTGCACGTTCTTTTTCAACTGGAAATAATAATAGGGATAAGAGGGGAGAAACATTTTTCAAATCCCATCGCATTTACCCACACCAATAGAGAGAAAACTCCTGGTCATTGCAAGGCCAAGAGGTGAACTGACCACCACATTTTTCCACGAGTAAAAATCGGCGTTTTTGTAGACCTAAAAGGAGACCGAGAGAAAAGTTTCACAAAGGATGTCATCTCTGTGGGCAGCTACAAGACGAGTTTTTGTTGACAAACTCGCTTTTCATTTCTTGTTTTCATTTTTCTTTCGATCTCTATCTCAAGAGACAAGTTATTCCTTTGGGGTATAAGCAATAACATTCATTAGTATTCACGTTTTAAGATAACGCGCAAAAATGTGTTTGAAAAACAAGCTTCCATTTAGATAACCATGGGAAAAGGGTACATCAACAATTATTTCCTAAATTCTACAATGTTTTTTTTTTTCTCTTGGCATACTCTCACGTTGGATTCCCCCCTCTCTCTCCTGGGGTGACCCTGTTCTTTTTTTTTTTTTAAAGTGGGAAAAAAGACGATTTTTTTTTTCTAAACCCACAAAATCTTTAATTTATTATTAAAAGTATGGGATTGTATTGTTTGTATGTAACCCGTTCACATAATAGATTCATAAATTGTACATTAATCCTATTGCAGTCATAATTCAAAAAAAAAAATAGGGTGGAAAAGTTTTTTGGATTAAAAAGTGGGTTTTCATGCTTCACTTGGTGAGAATTTTTTTTCCCATAACCAGGTGAAAAGTTTATGGATTCAAGTTGTATTATAAAAATTTTCTAAAAAAAAAATAAATCCCCTCTATAAAACAGTCATAACAAAGTGAGTTTTTTTTAACTAAAGGGTAATAAGAGTGTTTTTGTTTAGGGGGAGAAAAAATGTGTGAAGACATGTTGTATTTTGAAAGAACTGGCTTCTTTTTTGTTGTCACTCTCATTGTGATTGGGTGAAAGACGCAAAGGAAAAGCAGAGTGTTGCGAATTTCAGTGTATAAAAGCAAGCAACAGATTAGACTTAATGACAGCTTAATAGGCCAAGTGCCATCTGTTGCTTTTAGAGCGCCCTTTTGACCCCCTCCCTTCTTCAACCCCCTTTAACCTCCACCTTTAATAACCAACACTAAAGGTTTTAACATATTGTTTATGTCCTACTGCACTTAGAGAGGGCAAAGAGTAACTTTGATGAGGGTTTAAAGTTGCTCATAAAAAGAGTTGGAAAATGTCTCATTTGACAAACGTCTTCATTTCTCCTTGAAGAAACGCTAAATGAAAATCATATCACCATTTACCCACAATTCCCCCTCGAATAGGGAGACCTTAGACCCTATTTAACCCTTTGGAAACAGGTGGGTTCAGTCTGGCGTTGGTGTGTGGTCGACAAACATGGGGATCAATTTAGGGCCATATTAACCCCACCTCCCTTACCCCCCCTTCCGCCCTCTTGCCACCCCCACCCCAACTCCCGTTGTGTGAGTTGAGGGGCAGAGAAAACGATGTCTCGTGGCCAAACCATCTGCAGTTTTATCTTTTGTTCTCTTTTACCAAGTCCTACTTCTATAGTGACCAACCCCTCTATAACCCCTCCCCCCAACCCTCACTTACATTCGTTGAGAAAGAGAGAGAGGAGTTTATGCCTTTACACTCGATGATGAGCAAAGTTGAAAATAAATGAACCGTAAATTCATCCAAGCGAAAGACCAACTGTGGTTTTGAACCGTCCACTAACAATTCCCTACATCTGCATCTATGGAATAATTAGCAACGCTTATGGGTGGTCGCCGGCTAAATTATAGGCGTCAAAGAGTTAGGGGAGTGAGCAGGTGGTTATTTAAAGGGCTTCAACTATTTTCATTATAATAAACTCGTCAATTTTTTCTTCTTCTATCAAACCTTTTTTATGGGGGATACGAATAAAATTCCCCTTCTAAAGGTTTAAAGAGAAGAATGACTGAAGTGTTGGGGTTTTATCTTCTTTCGGCCTGACAGGTGAGATCTTAATCATGTGATGACATAGAAAGAGGGTGCTGTGTTAATCCAGCTGAGGTAACTTGCCGCCTACGTGAAGGCAAATTGCAAGTCAAGGTAGGCAGGTGTTACAAGTGATTCAAGCTGCTCAGGTGGAGGGCAGTGTGATCTTTGTGCTGATAATACACCTGGGAAGTGGCAAAAGACACCACCCTTGCCTACCCTTTGAATGAATCAGTTTAATTCGAACTCTTGTGATTTTTTTTTTTTTTTTTTTGAAGGTGGTTTGGAAGGTCAGAATGTTAATTTTTTTTTCTCTTTTTGTAAATGAAAAAAAAAAAAGAATCAAATGACTTGAATTCAAGTGGTGTCAATTGCAGAGGAAACATGACTCTTGCAAACCCCCTTTTAAGGGTCTTTTTCATTCCATGCGGTGGATTATTATTCATTGCAATAAATTGCTTTTTTTGTAATGAATGTTTTTTATTTTAAAGGAAGAAGAACCAGGTGCAATGCGACTTACTCAACGTGAAAGACGTTTCATGAGGTTTGCTTCTATTGAATATGAAGGACAGTTGTATATGACACCACAAGATTTCCTGGAATCGGTGACGGAAGGAGAGCCAAGACGTAAGTTTATGATGTCACTGTCTAATAGAATTGTGATTTTTTTATCCTTGATTTTCTTTTTTTAAATGTAGAGATCAAATTAATACCTTTTTTTATTTTTTTTGTGTTTTGAATATGATATATATCATATGTCAGACATAAATTCAAATATTTTAAATCCAAGCCTTTAGTTAAAGGGGTTATTATTTCGCAATGCAAAAGAAAGAATATTGAGTAAGACAATGTGCGCGATTAATATCTTGTCTGTCGAAACATGAGTAGCAGCAGCTTAAAACTTGATGTAAAAGGTGTTGTGAGGTTGTTTGCCTTCTTTACGGTAAAAATGGGCGCATTGCTGGCATCATTCCTTTGTTGCTATAAACATACAAAGTTGTTTTAGTAAAGCTAATTTTACTTCTAGTTAAAGGGTTGTAGGAAGAAACTCGACCGTGACATTGTTTTTATGAAGTATGTCATTTTTTTTATTTAATTGATGTAATTTGTATGGTCTTTGAAGAATGTTGAGAATCTTGTTGAAAGAAATATAAATTTAAAGTAAACATTGAAGGTGACAAGTGATTTATGAGATGATGTAAACGAGATTTTTTTCTTTTTATAGCGATTTTAATGGCGGTTCAATTAACAAAGAGTGAATATTATGGTTGCTTTTCGTGATAGATTTTTCTGTTTATTATTCTAGCGAGGTTGAAAAGAAGGGAGTTGACGAAGAAAGAATTAGATGCGATGCTCAGCCACACACCATCTGTTACGAAAACTCATCCTGGAATGTTTAGAAGTCTTAGAGATAAAGGTATATAATAAATTACGAAAACAAGATTTGTGTTTAGTTGTACACAATGCACAAAACAAGTAGTCAACTTTTTTTTTTCTAGGGTGTAAAGAGTTAAGTGTTTGTTGTTAAACGGCTTACTCACAGCTAAATCCCTCCTGCGTGAAGTTCACTGACCCATTAAGTGTTTTGAGTGGCAAAGTGTTTCTTGAATGGATGCTATTTTCGATGTTGATTTTTCTAATTTAACCAATTTAACGTTAGTTCCAAGTAGTTTAAAACTTTTAGGACTACAGAGTTTTTTTTATGACTTAACTAAGGTAATTTGTGCAGGAAATTCCAATGAATTTTTTTCCTTCTAACTTTTTTTATGGTTTTTTTAAATTTTATTTCTGCGATGACATAAAGTAGTGAGGGTTTTAGCAAAGACATTTTATCTTGCAACAAGGTAATTTGTATATAAAGAGAGAAATTAGTGTAACCTTACCTCCAAATTAAGACGAAGACATGAGAGCCTTTTCATGTAATTAGTTGATGTTGTGCATGAAAAAGAAAACATTTTCATCTCTGGAGGTCTGCAAGACCTCCCTCTTGGTTTTAAGTATCTCTTCCACTAAATAATTCCCATGTAAAAAGAGACCAATCACAAGACAGAAATTTTAATAATATTTAATATTTATTAGTGCATTTAGGGTTGGTATTTTACAAGAGAATTTTTTTCCCCCTTTTCATATATTTTTTAATTACACCCCTCAATTTCTTTTTAGCTGTAAATGCAAGAAATCTTAATGGGAATTTCTTGTTTGTCTTCACAAGCCACCCAATTAGTGAGGGGGTTTGGTCCTGTGGACAGAAACTCATTAAATAAATTGCAATTTTCGTGCATGCAGGTGTAAATTGTCCACTTTTTTTGCAACATTTTTTTTTGATTCCATTGACGAATTACGATTTTTTTCCCGCATTGATGAATTACTTTTATCTATCCATAGGAATCATCTCTTACACCGAATACCTGTTTTTATTGTCTATTTTGACAAGTGAGTAACACTTTAGGAATTGGCTTCTCAGTTTTGGTGAGGGCAAAAAAATTTTTTTTTTGACAATTTTTTTTTGTCAATTTTTCAGAGCCCCAAACTGGTTTCCGGATTGCTTTTAATATGTTCGACACCGATAGTAACCAGAAGGTAGACAAACAGGAGTTTTTAGTGGTAAGTTGAAAAGCAATAAACTATACCATGCAGTGATAATTTATCATTTGATGTTTGTATGTTTTGTAATTTTTTTTGACACGTTGATGATGTTTTGAGAGCAGTTGCTGTTTCGTTTATGGTGTTGTGTCTGTACATGGAAATAATTTAAATGAGCTTTTTTTGTGTTGTTAATTAACAGCATGAGGTCCTTTATTTGAGGAAGCTCTTAATTTAATAGGGTTTTTGTCTTTGTGTTTTTAATTAATTTTTTTACAAGTGTAAGAAAGGAGGAACAAAAGGGAAAGTCTTCTCAGAATTCATTCAATTTACTTTTGGCTCTTCTAAATTGTTGTTGGCAACAATTCTAACTTTATCTTTCTTCACAAATTAGTTGAAGGTCATGACTGGAAAGTTTAGAAAGTTTTTTTTTTACATTTTTTACCCGCCATTCCAGTTTATTTCTAAGCACATGTCCTTTTTTATTGGTTGAAGTACACTTTAATTATCGACAATAATAAAGGAAATGGTTTAGTGTTTTAAAACAACAGAGATGAAGGGAAAGGTTATTACTTTTTAACATTGTTATTAAATAGTCAGATTTTCCAGTTTAAGATTTTAAGTGGGAAACTTGGACGATTCGTGAGACCCTCAAAAGTCCACTTACACCTGTAGTGGACGCCTTGCTGGGTAAGACTTACCAACTAACACGTAATTAGCGTATCTTGTTATTGTTTTTATATAGTTTGTTATTAACAAAATTGTCTTGTCTTTGGTTCCTTATAGTATAGATTTTTGTTTAGTTTAATGTTTTTAGATTGCTATTTTTTTTTAATTTTTTATTTTTTATTTTTATTTTTATTTTCAAATTTTGTTTCAGTTACGTTCTTTATTAGCCAAATTTTTTTGGAAAGAAGGAAAAGGTCAAGGAATTTATGAAGGAGTTGGGGCGGAGACTGTAAGTTTTTTAATTTTTTTTTTAATTTTTATTTTTTACTTTTTATTTTTTCATGTTTTTTTTTATGAATTTTTATTTTCAGTTTATTTTTTTTTTATAAATTGGGGAAACAAGATAATCATTAATATTATAACATTTGACCTTCCCAAGACAATTTTTTGCTGTAATTTTAATTTTTTTTTTTTTTTTTTTGCAAAGTTTTCATTTTGAAATTTAGCAGACAAGACGTAAAAGAGTAATGGCTCCATGTACAGATGCGCAAACTGGATTGATGTTGTGTCAAAAGACCACCTTATTTTACTTGTAAAATTCTTGTTTATTCAGTTGGAAAAAATCTTCAGTTTTGCAAGACGTGCTCGTGAGCAAGCACATCAAGAGAAGCAAATTCGAGAAGGTAAAATCAACGACCAATCACCTCCTGCGCAGGACAAATTAGATGAGGTGAAGGAACCATAAAAGAATTTCATTTAATCAATACTTCGGGAACTTTCCTTGTCACAAACTTTCTAGATCCTTGATTCAAATTCAATTGTCGATACGACGCTTTTGCTTCACTTTTTCGGGCCTAAAGGGAAAGGATATTTGGACTATGAAGACTTTCACAGGTACTATAATTATATATACATCAACAATCTGGTAATTGGCTATGATTATGAAGGGTTTTCTGGCATTAACCTTTAAAACTCATTCGAAGTTCACTAACATAAAGTTATTTCTTTTCTGGCTTTCCTGTTACATAATTTTACTGGTGAATCCGGTTAGAATTATACAATTATTTTTTTCGTTTGCAAATAAACAGGTTTATGGAGAATCTTCAAACTGAAGTTCTAGAACTAGAATTTAATGAATTTTCTCGAGGACAAAAAACTATTTCCGAAGTAGATTTTGCGAAAATTCTTCTGCGTTACACATTGCTGCATGCGGATGATTACGATGCTTACATCGACAGGCTGATCAGTCGAATACCTATCCAAAAGGTATATTAAAGATATTACTATTCGATTTTCGATAAAAAAAAGTCATTAATGGAGATTGGGTAAATTGATTTCCTTTTTGCTCAATTTTTAATGCAGAAAGGGTGTGGGAAGAAAACTGATAGACATCAAATTTCCTTGAGTGCTTTTACAAATATTACTTTAAAAAGCCACTTAATTTGACGAATCGGTGTAGCAAAATCACTTTTTTTAATTGAAAATGTTTGGTTTGAATTGTCAAAAGTTTGTTTCAACACTAGTGTATAAGTAAGTGTCAAATGTGGTGGTAGCCTTATAAATTGCAAGTCGTTTGTGTAGGCTACAGTCAGTAATCTATCTTTCCTTGAGTAAACAAATGCATCTGTTAGCTTCTTGGTGAAATATGGGATTGCAAACATCTCATTTTGACAGAGACAGATGGAAAGGCATATGGTCTACAATTTGCACCTTTGCAATTCCTATATGCACACGTATCACACAGAGAGAGAAATTACATTTGCATCTGGTCAGTTGTGTTGTGTGGATTAGGAGAAGGCGATCAAATATGGAAATGTAATTAGCAGGGATTTTGAGTAAAGCCATTTTATTTGTGTGCTGAAATGAAATTGTGAGGGAGGGTAAACATCTGTTGAGTAAATCTCTTTAGAGAGTGTGAAGCTTTTGTATTCCAGGAGAAAAGGGGGAATTATGGGTGGGTAATTATTTGCTAAAACCAACTGTTTCCTTGTTGTCAAAAATCTGAAAGACCTTAATACTATTCAATTTTAGGGTGTCAGTGAAAAGAAAGAAAGGTCCTGGCTCCTATAATTTTTAACTACAAATTATCTTGATGGTCCGTTGCAATTTAACAAAAAAATTAAGGGCTATATGCTTGTTTACACATTATTTTAGGGTATTTCGTTTACGGAGTTTAAAAACTTCTGTCAGTTTCTGAACAACTTGGACGACTTTGCTATTGCCATGCGCATGTACACTTTTGCGGATCAACCAATTTCGCAAGGTAACATTCACTTTGTATTGCAAGTTGTCTATTAATTCCATAATCTTGTAGAGGAATTTCACCGAGCTGTCAAAATATGTATGGGGAGAGATTTGAGTGACCATTTAGTGCACACGGTATTTCAGATATTTGACGAGGATGGCGATGGCCAATTAAGTTACAAGGAATTTATTGCAATCATGAGGGACCGATTACACCGCGGCATTAAAGTATGTGGCAATAATTTGAGGTAGAAAAGTAATTAAATTAATTACTTTATTATTTGACAGTCCCACTTGATGAAAAATGAAGGGTGGGATGCGTTCAAATCGTGTATCAAAGAGGAAATGAAATCCGTGGCTTAATTTTAGAGTGTTTTCATATAAACATTTTACTTCTAACAGTCTTTGTTAATTGTTGATAATTTTCTACACCTAAAAATTATTTATCCATATTTTCCCATTTGATAAAAATATGAAAAACCCGTATTGACAAACATTATTTTCTAGATCTTGTAAATGATAACACGGTTTTCTGTGAGCAATTCAAACCTTTATTTCTTTTACAATCTTTCCAAATATTAACCAAATAATCAATCCATGTATATATCTGTATATACATAATGGCATATATAAAATATATAATAAAATATATCATTCAAACGTTTAATACGTCTTTATACTCTTTAAAAAACTTACTAACATCCTACTTTTTACGAACCAAAAACTGTACATTCTTTTTTTGAAAATATCATTTAGTAATGGTTGTTCCCAGAGACATAATGAGCTGATGACAGTCATGCAGAACCTTTTTATCACCCAACTGCTCCAAGGTTCGGGCTGCTTCTGTAAGCATCCCGATCCGTTCACCGGGTGATGAAAGGAGAGGGTCAGGAAGATGACGGCATGCAATCATTAGTGCTGCAGCATGTTCTCGATCGCCGTGTTGACCATGGCCTTTTGTGCATATGATAGAAGATGAAGTATTCTGCCGCCGCCTTAAACTGCGATCCAAGAGTTGTTGGGTTTTTGCAGGGCTTGCACCAGCCATCAACCGTACAGATGCTTCGTGTAAAAATACCTGTAAAATAATTTTCTGAGTCCAGTAGAAAAAAAAATATACAACAATTTCTTTACTCTTGGCAAAGCAGCATCCACTTGTTGAGACAAAGTTCTCAGACTTGCCAAATCGCGCTGGAAAGGTTCGATTTGAGCAGCAGGTGCACAAGAGTCCTTGTGATCCATTAGCCACTCTTCCCAAATAGCTGTTCTTGTGTATAGTAACCAATCGCATACGAGAAGCTGAGCAATCTAAATTTTAAGATAAATTTATGTAGTACTAATATTTCTTTATTTTATGTTTCCAAATATAGTGAAATAATTCAAGTAGTGCTGACATTAGACTATGTCCATGTTTGCACTGCAGAAGCATTGCACATTCCAAAAGCGCATGTTCAATGCAATGCAACTACAATGCACCAAGGCCATGTCTTCTGTTACTCGTCTTCTTTTGTAACCCTACAGAAAGAAAGACATAAACATCCAGTACTTCACCTGAACTCTAGGTGACGGAGTACAAAGTGCTGCGTAATTAATGCTGTCTCGAAGCAAAAGTCCAGCGCGATCACACAGTTTCAGACAAGCCGTGCTATTTCTCAGACAAGCCGTGCTATTTCGAGCTCCCACTTGGAGGAACACTCGACGAGCTTTGAAAGCGACTAAAATAGCGCGAAGCAATGGATCTCTGAAAATTAATTGAATAAGTGTTTTACAAGTGAGACCCATTTTTTAAATCAATTTTAACCAACTTTGCTCGCTCCAACTGAGCCGGTAGTGTTTCAACTATAGGGTAAAGACGTTCTGCTTGCTCGTCCTCTCCCAGTAACCAATACGCGGCAATACCAATTACTGCAGCCCACCACTGAGCTACTTCATCCGTATCTGTCTTCACATGACCAGACGCAATAGACGTTGCTACATTCTTTGGCGTTCCCGCTGCGCTAGAACATTCCATCAACTGCTGTACATACTGAAGAACGTCTGATGTATGAAAACGCCGCCTGTAAGTAAAAAGGAATAAAATAGGTAAGTTAATACTTCAAATTGTAACTTAAAAAAAATCTCACTTTGGTTCTTTTCCATTGCGCGTTTTCCTACTTCCCGGTAGTACAAGCGTGTAAAGCGCTTTTTCAATTAGATGCTCACGGAATAATTGCATCACATAGCATAATGGATCAGCTGAAGGAAAACAATTAATAAACCTTTATTTATAATGGCAAAAATTAACCATTGCTTACTAGTAATTCCTAGAGTGCTGAACATAGAATCTTCCATGTTGTAATCCCACTTGCGCGTTACAAAAAATCGATGACCCACAGGTGTGCACAACCATTGCAAATTTATTGGAATCTGCCCTCCTCCTGTCGTAACCACACGTCGTGCTTGACTTAGGAAATAACGCTAAGGGGTAGAAAAATAAGTGTAACAAACAAACAAACGCGAACGAAATTTTTAAAACGTACAGCAACAAAATGCATGTAGGGAGGAAAACTCTCCTTAATTCTCAACGCGGCATTGATGTAACATTCAGCCAAACATTCGCAACTCATTGCTTTTCCAGCAGCTTCTGCTAAATTAATCGCGCTCAAAATCAAAGTGCATCCTGCCACGTGGCCGTCTGCAGTATGACCTAAGATGAAACTCACTTTTTAGTAAAGTAATCGCGTGTGGTAAACAAATGAATTATTTACCAGTCAGATTAAATTGGTGCAATTTCAAATAAATCGAAGAAGCTTCTTTGGCTGTATTACGTACTGTCCTCCGTTCCTCTGCCGACAAACGCAATCCACCAGCCCGATTTGCTAACCAACGGATTATCCACACACGATGGAAGCAGTATTTAATTACTTGCCACAGCACTGTGGAAAACATATCAAGACGGGTTGTTGGTAATGGGCGTCCCAATGCCTGCAGAGCCTTTTGTAATTGGTGAACAGCTGACGAGTAATCGCCCTTAAAATAAAATTAAAAGGGAAAAAAATTACTTTATTTTTTTAATCCAGTCATTTATTTTTACAAAAGTGGAAACCCAGCAGACAAAACCCAGAATAACGACGATGTTGAAGTTTCTTTTGATACACTTTTTCTCTAATTATACTTTATGTCTACTATGACATCTTGTGAGAACGGAGTTTTGCATCTTCATTGACTTCTGTTTTACATGTCTATGTGTCGTAAATTCAGTTAATTTCATATGGGACTTGGCGTTTTTTCTTATTTCTACCCTTACAATATTTAATTCAACGCCCGTCTTCACTGCTGGGGTTCTGCGTTGGTTAAATCTTGGGAGGGTTAAGCTAGTTACCTTCGATAAATCAAAATCGGCTTGATTTCGGCATCTCCAGAAACACAGTGACGACTCTGATTTCGGTCGTACGATCGGTTCTCCATATACCAATAATTTAGTCAAACAAACGCCGATGAAAACCAAATTGACAAGCCAAACGCAAAATGTTGTCATTATCCATTCTTGCCAGCGGTACTTTCCGTCATAATCTGACGAACAAAGAACAACATTTTTTGCCGTGTAAATTATTTTATTCGGTTATTACAGGAAAACTCACCTTCAGGTGTTTCAAGAATCGTTCGAGCTGGTGTGTGACTATCATCAAACGAGCCCGAGACTAAAGCCAGACGACCAAGAAACATTCGGAACGGGTTAAATGCAAGCACGACCAGCATGAACATGCAAAGAGCCATTCTCGAGCGATCCAGCATCCCGTAACTGAGACCTATGACAAGAAAATAAAAAAAAAAGTTAAATTACAGTTTTCACAGCAATAATCATTTAAATGTTTCCCTTACCTTTGAAGGTTTGTTGTTCATCACTCTCATCGATGTTTGCTTTGCCCATTGTGAAATCCAACGTTTGGACTATCTCACCTGGTGAACTTGCATTTTCGGAATCAGACATCATAGGACTTCGTACAGGTGAACTCGTTTCAGAATGTGGAGGTGTGAATGGTTCTGCAGGTAAACTATCCCTTTCAACACTTTCCACTTCTGTAATGGAGAATACAATTTAAAAAAAAAAATTAATATTTAATTTTATAATCGTACTTATTTGTTGTGTATTCCCTCCCATTTTCAATGCCAAATTTTCTTGCTTCAACTTAGCATTAGTGTTTTGCAAGTACCGAATGTACTCAATCGCCTTTCTTAGAACCGCAGATTTATTCAACTGAAATCGATAATTTTACATCAGTCACACCCAAGTAACTTTTAGTGCCCCCCCCCCCCCTTTTTTTTTTTTCCAATTTTTACCTTGGCTTCAGGCCCAACTATAATATTTTTCAGTTCAACGATTTTGTCATTGATGCTAGTTCGATAGCGCCTTTCGATCGCATTATGTGCACTCCGTTTCTCTCCTTTTGGTTTAATAGGATTCGTTTGAATCTGAGTAATTCTATTCATAAGAAAAAATATATAATTTAAAAATAAATGAAAATAATAAGAAAAATACCTATTAATAGGCAACTTATCCGTATCCAGCACCAACGGAATTCCTGTTGTGAGTATTGTACTTCCATTCGTGTTGACAAGCGTCTGAATTGGCGTTGCCGTAGTCGTTACCGTGGTGAGGGGAGGAGTTTGGTATGCCGTGGCAACCACAGTTTCATTCTTCAACAACTGTGATTGTAGCAACAGCTGAACAATTCAAAAAAATTAAAACATCATAGCAAAATCTATTAAATACTATCAGTTCATACTTGCTGCACTTGACCTGGCGGTAATTGTCCCAACTTCTGCAAAAGCTGGTGCTTGCTTTTCCCACTTTGCGCCGACACTATTGACGTATTAGGAGCCAATGACACGCTGCAATACTGTTGTTGTTGTTGCTGCTGCTGTGGTTGAACTGTTGCCAAGGCACTTAACAAGTGACTATGTGGGCTGGTTGTATTGATGACAAGTCCTGCAGGTGTGGGCACTGTGAGTAACTCAGGATGCGTGTAATTTGGGGGGGACACGGATGGAGTAGGAGAAATTGCCTGCTTCAAAGAAGAAAATAAAAATAAACATATAAGATTTCGGTATTGTTTTCTAGGATATCAAATGAAATGGTAGTTACCTGCTTAATTATTGGCTGCGGGGAGAGTTGTTGTGGTGGCACGGGGGATAACTGAGGCGGTGTAACCGGATTCGGTGATTGGGTTTGGATTAATGGAGACGGCTGCGGCGATAAATTCATCTGCTGTTGAATGTTGGAATCATTCATCAACATATCGAAACCCAATTCTTCATCATGGCCTAAAAAGTGATCGGTCGAAGCTAAAGCGTTGAGTAGCTGACCATCGAATAATTCGCTGCTGCAAAATTTCATCATCTCTGTAATGAAAAGTGATGGTTGCTTTAGGAATTTAAATATAAGAAAAAAATGTTTCGGAAAAAAAAAAAAGGTTGTGCAGGATCAAAGATCGCATTTAAATGAATCTTATGTTTCATGCACTTTGGTAAGGAGGGGAAAAAATCAAAACAGCTCAGAAAAAAATCGATAGTGCAAAAGCGACAAATCTAAGCCTGATGATTTATACCGCATTTCACGTGTCAGGAAAGTAAATTAGATAGGAAATCGACCAATTACACAGACCGTGGTGAAATTGAAGACACTGCAGTGGGTCCAAATGAATGTTCTACAAGAAAGCATTAGGCTTAGGTTGAGAAAATTTTCAACCTCCCAATGTTGGCCAAAGTTGTCCATAAAATGTAGGAATATGTGAATGGAATGAGTTAATTATAACTCAAAAGAAAGAGGATTGAAATTATTAAGCATTTCTGCATTGAATACCCGTTCAAAACGGATTTGAAGAAAGGAAAAGAGCGAGCAAAATTGCAGCTTTTTCCTTTCGTTTGCCGAATTCAAAATGACGGCCTCGCTTGGCTATTGGCTCAGAAACCAGTGTAATCAGTTCTTTCCAGAAGCAGGCGGCAGATCGATATGAAAACGTTCTCCTCAATATTTACCAACACCTACAGTTCTACGTTCAAAACAAAAAGAAAATAATAGAAATAATTTGAAATCATATCCCGATTAAAAGAATAGTAAGAAATAGGTTCATTGAAAGCTAGAAAACGAACCTGTAAGACAGGAAAGCTCATCCCCATCATCTTCACCTGCAGCCTCCGATGGGAGGCAGTGAAGCCCGTTTTCAATGAAGTGACGATGGAGTTTGGCGTTGCCATTTTGTTGCACTCCAGAATTTCAATGTGACTTCAAGCTTATCATACGCGCTTTTTCGCCCACATTGTACTGACCGTTTGCATCGAGTACTGGCTGCATTTTAACACAATTGTGTTTTCAAGTTAATCAGGTGAGGCGACAGCTCGTCTTGCTAGAGCTTCTTTCGGATGACGTAAGATTAAATTATGTCCGTCCAATCCCAAAACAAACCCCTACGCACTGCAGTGAAGCTACCCTTACCTAAGTTTGCTGCCCCCGATTTTACTACAACTGTTAATTCATCTAGAGATTGGATCAATAAAATTGATTGAATTTAGCGTTTTCTGGACAAATACATTTTGACGAAAAATATTTTTAGGAGTAATTTATTCATGCGATCATCAGCAGCCACCATCATCAACACCAATGGCATATATTGATCGGCCGCGTTTTTCTTGGGTTTACCATATTAGATGGTGGAAATTGAGGAAGAAAAGTAATAGTTAATTAACTTACCATCTAGATCGCTAGTTGGACCTAATTCTAGCTCATTTGTGGTGGTTAAATTAGGCCCTAGGTCGGGTAAATGTTCAGAGTTGAACGGCCAGCCTCCTGGCTCAGCCATTTTGGTTGTTATTAGTGATGTCATTCAACGAGATGTTTCAGAAAGAAGCGGCCAATCACACAATGGGAAACATCGGCTGATTTTGACGTCAATGAGTAGCCGATGGACCAAGTATTTCCTGTTTCATCGGCGCATGCGTGTTGACTTCGGTTTTAACTTATCGCGTAGGAATGCTTGAGGTAAACAATATACAGTATTAATTGATTTAAAATAACGTAGTTTACTTTTAAGTAACTTTATTATTTTTTAATGACAAACATTGCGCTAGAATTTTATTATGAGTTTACACATTAGATTGTTCAATTATTTAAGTTATAAATGTATATATCTAAGACTTTAGTATTTTTATCTAGCGAGGAAAACGTTTCCCGCACATGCGCACTGTGAAGTGTTTGATCTTTCTCTATCCGCAATGACGTCAGCATTAGTTCGCAAATCGCAACACATCTGATTAGACGGAAAATCTGAGTACTAGCAGTCTTCTGTAGATTATTGTTGCTGGTGCTGATTAAAAACAATTTTTTTCTATTTTGCCCAATTCTATGGACAGAATTAATGCTGTGAAATCAAAAAGAAAAAATAGTTGGCTTAAAATGCGTTTTGCCCACAAAGACTGTATAAGACCATTATAATATCAATTCCATAGTTGGCTTAAAACTAAAATGCGTTTTGCCCACAAAGACTGTACAGGACCATTATAATATCAATTCCATATTTCGATCATTTTGTTGTCAAACGTCTGTACATTATTAAACCTTATATTTAAATATAACCAGAAAGATTATAATTTCTTTTTTCTAAGAACGGAAAAAAGAGTGGCATAGTCATAATATTTGATATGGCTATAATTGTTATATATTATATTATTAAGTAAGCTTTTAGAAGAGTTGAAAATTTCTTTTGGAACCAAAATGGCGGAAATGAGTGTTATCGATATTCTGAATTATTACCCACAATTCAACATAACCGGAAAATGCGCACGCACTCCCTGCTTGAAAAATGAATTGAGCACCATCCATGGCTGTGCAAACGAAATCTTCGAGAAAGGCTTATTTATTGTGATAAGCGTATGATTGAAAGTGGGTTCTGTACTTCGTAACATTAGGCATTCCTTGTGGACATGAACGGTTCCACAAGTGGGTTTAAAAAACCCACAATTTGTCGCTATTTTCTGAATAGTGGAAGTTGTTTTTATGGAAACCAATGCCAGTTTGTTCATGCCAGTCCACCAAACAATCCCACTTCGTCTACGGAAACAAGAAACTTGCATAGACAAGATGGTTTGGAATCACTCGGTAAGGAGTGATCGCTAGGCCCTCAATTTTTAAAAGTCAAACTCGGGCATAGGGAGAAATTCCCTTTCTCTTATTTTTTTAAAAATTTATTCCGTTATTAAGACAACAGCTGCGAAAGTGTATCGAGATACTGGTTTGACTTTTTGCCTATAAAGTTGTATTTAGTGTAAAATGTGTACGGTTATGTTTTAAAAAAATAGTTTTGAGCTATTTTTTAATGTTATAAATTAACGGCATGATGAATCTACTAGTTTTCTATTGTATGTTTTTAGTGAGCTATAACGATCGGCTAGATTCGTTATTTATGGCGTTTTCACAACAAAACGGGTTGCCACAGGAATCAAAACTGACAGCCTACATGAATGTAAAGCCCGAAACGAAAGTAACATAATTTTTAAATACCGTGATATTTAACAAAAGATGAAACTTGCCATTTCAGAGACCTCGAAATTCTATAGCTAACAAACTGGAGAAATTGCCCTCAAATCTGCCAGTTTATTCGAAATTGAGTAACAGTGGTGGAAATACGTTGGCTAGTAGTTTTGCTGCCCTTAACTTGGACGCGGTAAGGAAATGAAATATATTTGAGATAACCTAGTACTTATATTTTATATCTAGAGTCTGAATCTTGGCCCCAATGAATTCATTCCGCGTTCTAACACTCCAGCAAGTTCTTCGGCACCCCTCACATCGCCTACATCTTCATATTTGAGTTATAATCAATTGATCACCATGACTAAGACGAATCCATCAAATTTTCTAGGAAGCACACCTTTTGGCAGGCTTTCTCATGGTATATGCAGGCAAACACATTAATCGATTCAGTACATTAAACGTGCCATTTTAGGGGGACCATCTTTTTCGAGCAATACTAGTCCACTACACAGTCCTCGTATAACGCCTCAGCATTCACCACTTTTGAAACGACGAAATTTATCACCAAATCTCCCACCAATCAATACAGTTGCAGCCGCTGAAGCTTATAATTCATCCATTCCTACATATCAAGTTAGCCCCTCACTCTTGATCCTTTTTAACACATTAATAAACTAATTCAATAGGAAAACGTTGGGGGAACGACATACTATTTTACACATAACGATGTCAACTACGGTGCAAACAACCAAGGCGGAATTGTAAGTTGAACATGGAAGTTATCAAAAGAAATAATCGCTTATTTATTCTAATGTTTTCTAGGTGCTACCAAATTTTCACATGTACCCGGGGACCCAAGGCAACGTTGCTCACATGAGTCCGAAGGCCAACGCTCCATCGTTTTTTATGCCCGACGACCTTCGGATTGTAAGTTAGATTTATATTCGATAGATTGATTGTAAAATTGATTTATGTTTTAGGACGTTCTTCATCGGCATAGTCTAATGATGGCACAGGTTGACCCAGAGCAATTTCCAGGTTTCTTTGGAGTACGTTTGAGTGCTTAAATCCCTTTCTTTATGTGTCAAAATTAAATAGAAGGGTTTTTTTTCGTTTGTTTGTTTCGAGCGTAGATCTTCCGCAAGAAGTCGACAGTTACCACAATCTCTTCCCACTCGAACGCATACCAACCAGCGCGCTTGAGAAATCCAACACATTCGGCTACATTACGTCTGTGTTCAAGGCCACAAATACTAAGACCGGCATTGTGTATTGCTTGCGAAGAATACACGGTATAAAGAAGAAGACTAAACTGTGTTTACGGAATTGGGCAAAAATCGGATTTGCAGTTATTTTGAGCATTTGCAATTGAATTTTTACATTTTGTTTGTATTATTTTAAGGTGTTCGACTGACAAATACAAAATGCATGGCTTTAGTTGATATGTGGAAAAAGTTACAGCATTCCAATATTGTTCAACTGAGGGAAGTGTTTACAACTAAAGTGTTTGGCGAACATTGTAAGATTAATGCAGACAATTTTTTTTTCTATCGGGTTTATTAATATTTAATACAAACTTAATCTAGCGGTCGTATTTGTACACGATTACCACCCGGGTTCAGAAACTATGATGGCACGACATTTTTCAGGAAGCTCCGGGGGTATGCCTCAATCTACTTCGTCATTAACCAATGTGGACAGTTCGCGTTCCTTCAACCACTCTAAATCCGGTTTGTTTCAGAAATTAAGTCTTAAATAGGATAAATAATTTTTACATTTTCTTAAGGTCCCCGGCAACATGCGGGGTTGTTACCAGAAAGCTTAATCTGGTGCTACATTGTTCAACTGAGTTCTGCTTTGCGTACAATTCATGCTGCTGGACTAGCTTGCCGAACGCTGGATCCTACAAAAATTCTTATAACGGGCAAATCAAGGTTTGAAATAGATTGTCTTAATCAAAAGTGGTTGATTTTGTGATTGATTTTTTTTTTTTTAATTAATAGACTTCGTTTAAACTGCTGTGGGATTTTTGATGTTTTATGTTTCGATCCGAACCAAACGAATTCTCTGGCTTTGATGCCTCATTATCAGGTATGGAAATTTACTTTGCGAGTTGTTAACGCATTTTGATTACATATATGCACAATTTTTTTTCTAGCAAGAAGATCTTCTTGCTTTTGGGAAAATTGTACTTGCTTTGTCGTGCAACTCGTTAGTTGGGATTCAACGTGAGCACATGCAATCCTCGATGGAACTGGTGTCTCGAAATTATTCTGCCGATCTTAGAAATTTGATTTTGTTGGTTTCTTTTTTTATTTAGTTCATTTTGCTTTTGATTGAACGTGCTATTCATTTGTTTTTCACTCGTTTTAATCACTAGATATTTGTTGACGAATCACAACCGTTTCCGTAGCGTTAATGACATCATGCCTATGATCGGAGCTCGGTTTTACACACAGCTGGATGCGGCTCAAATGCGAAGCGATGTTATTGAAACTGAATTGGCAAAAGTAAAATAAATAGATAATAGTGCTACTGTTTTTATTAACACATTCACTTTTAGGAAGTTGAGA
Organism: Pachymerium ferrugineum; assembly: GCA_034686365.1. Lineage (NCBI taxonomy): Eukaryota > Metazoa > Arthropoda > Chilopoda > Geophilomorpha > Geophilidae > Pachymerium > Pachymerium ferrugineum. The sequence goes on along the minus strand of JAQGAS010000417.1, from coordinate 11,539 downwards.
ATGGAAGATTATTTCGACTTTTGGCCAAATTTGGAATTATTAATGAACGACCTGAGTAAGACGATGTAACTCAATTATTAGTAGATTGAAATATTAAATGAAATTTTGGTTAATTCAGATTTAACCTTGACCCGACATGGTCTGAGACTGGTGACCGTTACATGTTAAAATTGTTCCGTGACTACTTGTTCCATCAAGTAACTGACGATGGTAGACCGTGGGTTGATATGGCGCACATTGTTCAATGTTTGAACAAGGTTTGTATTTATTTTAAATTATTACATAACAAAATTAACAGTTTATTGTTATTTTTAACAAAGCTGGATGCGGGTGTGGCCGAAAAGATAGTTTTGATGTCACGTGACGAACAGAATGTATTGGTGGTGAGTTATTCAGAGCTGAAACATTGCTTCGATGTTTCGTACAATCAAGTTGTGCAGACATGTCAAAGTCACAAGCAAGCAAGCATAATTTAATTTAAAAACAAAATGATTCATTTTGTCAATGATGTTTTGTGTATGGATTGTCCATGTATAAGTCATTTGGAGACTAGAAAATGCAAATGATGAAACTAAGATTTAAATAGAAAAATTGACTTTGCAAATTTTAAAGTTAGTCTCATTTATTTTTTTAAACCTTATTTTTACTTGGACATAGAAATATATTCCGATGATTGTTGTTCTTTAAAAGCGCTGAAAAAAAACATACCAGCGTAATTTGCTCTGATTAATCGTTATTGTGACAATCGTTATTTTGAAAAAAAAAAAAAAAAAAATTGAGCAATTATTTGCGCATCTGCCAGAACTGGATGATTCAAGGATGGTATGATTATGCTTTGGAATGTTCTTACATAAACTGACCAATTTCTCTCTTTTTTTAAAAAAAAACAAAATGAACTTTCTTGCCTTAGTACAAATTTAAATAATTAAAATAATGTTCTCACCATGTTGAAAATTTAAAATGAAAAGGGGGAAAATATAACCATGCTGCCAAATATTTTTTGTGAATTTATAATTGATACGGAAAGTAGACCTTTGAAAATTAAATCATTTTCTTAGACTCGTAGCAAAATGAATTTCATTAAGCTCTTCTTAGTGTTTGATATAGTTTGGTAAGTTGTTTACATCTTTAGTTTGCTAAAAATATTTACATGTTTTCAAAGTAGAAACAAAATCATGGATTTCAATTCATGTAATAGATGGTAGAAAGAAAAGAAAATGAGTGGCCCGTAGAGACTTGACAAAAATTTTCTCTCTCGCCTTTCTAGTGCCGATTGTTAAATTTAAAAAACAAATAGCTCAAATTTTCAAGAAATTTACCTTCGGTTTTTTAGAGTTTAGCCAAAAAATAATGCATTAATGTAAATTGAATCTAAAAGTAGTTGGTTTTTTTATATGTTGAATTCCTAAACTTTGAAGATGTTAAATTTATTTTTCTATTTAATCATTTTGGTTTGATTTGTTTACATCAACTTGTAATTATTGTTGATATGACTGCAATTTATTAGTGCTATTCCATGACTAAATTCTCATCAAAAGCGCACAAAATTGTTGCAAACGTCCAAAGAAATATATATATACAGACAATAATGGGACAGATATTCGTACTAGAATGTGGTGAAAAATTGTACAGACAGTTTAATCTCTCTTTAGTTTAGTTTGCTTCTTGCAGACGGTTAAAAGTTATTAACTGAAGATACATTCGCGGGGATATAAAAACGTAAAAATTATATAACGACTTAATGGAAGTCATATTAATTTCTTTAAAAAAATTATCAGTTATGAATTGTCAGATAAAACAACTTGAAATTGAAACTAAAACATGAAATATAAGTGGAATAGTGGTGATAAACATGAATGACTTTGCAAAATTTAATGGGTAATGTTAGGTTTTATTTCATTTTTTTTGTTTTCCTTGAAAGTAGATACTGAAATGTGCAGGAATGTTTGTGAAAAATCTGTGCTTTGTTTGATTTCATTTTAAAATTTCGATCTAACCTTAAAGTGTGACATAATGAAATACATTTTATCATGTCATCTATTTTTGCAATACTGAAATATTAAAAAAGTGGTTAGGAAATGAAGACACAGTTCACAGGCCTTACATATTGGTAATTAAGTTGTAAATTTCTTTATGATTAAGAGATAAATATTGATTCTTGACTTTTTTTGGTTGCACCACTGTATAGACAAATTTTATGAATTTTTGCCTATTGGAATCAAGTGACAGATTGTTCAAGGAAATTACTAATTATCGTTGTGATTAAACCATAAACCAGAAAAATCGATAACGTGAGATTTAGTTGCAAGCGAGCTTTGCTTGACAGGGTTCAGCAACGTAATTACAGAAATTGGCCTTTAAGAAAATTATTTTTAAGTGACAACCTTGTCTTCCGCTTTATGTGCAGTTGCAACTACTTGTAAAAATAAACAAAATGAGTATTATAAATTGCAAAATTATTTTTTTTACCAGTTAAAATTCATTCTTTACCCTGCTTTACTTAAAAGACTTGTTTCTAATCTGCCAGATTTGTAACATTTTATTTAATGCTTGTAAAAAATTGAAAGTTTCTTTTAAATGAAACTGGTACAAATTGTCCATTACTATGAAATTATTTGTAAAATGTCCATGTATAGGAAAAGGCCTGTACAAACTGCTTGATTGTAAATATTTTTAATAATAAAGAGTAAATTGTCAACAACTTAGTTCTACTGCTTTATATTCTTTAATCACTGTTTCAAAAAGTACAATGATCATGTCAGTATTCATAAGACATATATTTGAAATTTACGAATTCTTCTTAGGGATTTTGACAGTAACCTAGCAAATCAATAAAGAATTAGTATTCAAATATTTTCATGGTTAACTAAATTTACCGTCTTGGTTTCCAAATACTCTCTCAAATTTTCTTCGCCCCTAAAAATAGTAAGTTTTAACAAACACGTATAATAATTGATATAATTGTTTAATTTACAATTCTCTCCCAATTCCAGATTCTTTGAAACCGCCGAATGGAGTTTGTGGACCGATAGCCAAGAAAGTATTAACCCTAAAAATGTAAACGGATATATCAAAGTTTTTAATCTTTGGCATTTAATCATTACCAGACAGTTCCAGCTTGTGCTCCTTGAACATAGGTCATTGCTTTATCGATATCTTGGGTAAATATACCTGCAGCCAACCCATAGTTAGTGTCGTTAGATCTCTCGATGACCTCATCCATGGTTTTGAATTTCAAGATTTGTTGGACTGGGCCAAAGATCTACAAGTAACAAGTAATTAAATCAATCGTCATCTATTTTTAAACCCTAATTACATACCTCGTTACGGGCAATGCTCATGTTATCAGTGACTCCAGAAAATACAGTAGGTTGAATGAAATAACCTTTCGTTCCGTGACGTCCACCGCCACATTCCAATTTAGCTCCGGCCTTCTTTCCACCTTCAATTAAGTCAAGAATTTTCTTGAATTGTTCGTCGTCCACCTAATGAAAGGTATTTTTGTAGTAAACATTATTATTAACTTGTTTATATTTACTTGAGGTCCTTGTTGAGTCTTTTCTTCAAAGGGGTCGCCAACAACCCGCTTTAATGCTAATTCCTTACTACGCTTGACAAATTCGTCATAAATTTCTTCCTGAACAAAGGTACGGCTTCCAGCACAGCAGCACTGTCCTTGATTGAACATAACGGCCTCATGGGCAGTTGCAACTGCTGCATCAACTGTTTAAAAAAAATGTATTTAATGAAAAAGGGGAAATCGGTAATTATTATTATTTACGATTAGCATCAGCGAACACGACCAAAGGACTTTTGCCTCCCAATTCCAAAGAAACTCGTTTCAAATTGACTTTGGCGGATGCTTGATGAATTAGGTGTCCAACTTCAGTGGATCCTGTGAATGCCACTTTATCTACATCAGGATGCTCTGTAATGGCAGCACCGGCTGTTGGGCCGTAACCAGGAACAACATTAACAACACCAGGAGGAAATCCAGCCTTTTTTTAAAAAAAGTATTCAATTTAAGACAACCAGAAATCTTTATTAAATCTTTTCTTGCCTAACCTCTTTCACAAGAGATGCTAAATAAAGAGCTGTCAATGGAGTCTGCTCTGCTGGTTTAAGCACAGTAACGCATCCAGCAGCCAAAGCTGGTGCAACTTTGAATGCAAACATATTGATAGGAAAATTCCACTGGAAAAGGGTAAATGACAATTTAACGCATTAACCATCACTGCAAATACAAAACATATTTACAGGAATGATTTGTCCACAAACACCAACTGGCTCTTCACGTGTGAAACTAAACACATCTCCATCTACATTAATTTGGGTAAATAACTACAGATAGAGGACAAAGGTAAATAAAACTTTAACCTGCGGGAATGGTTTTTCCATGAATTTTGTCGGCATAACCGGCAAAGTACTGAGTAATTTTGACACTGATTTCAACGTCCGATACGGATGCAGCGTAGGGTTTACCATTATCTAGTGTCTCCAAACTCTATAACGATCAATTTAATTTATACCTAGCTTCGAATTGGTTCAATTGACCTTAACTTACAGCTAAATATTCTTTATTCTTCTCCATTAAACTTGCAAAACGTTGCAAATATTGACCTCTTGTTGAAGCGTCCATTGTACGCCATATCGAGCCGCGTTTAAAAGCCGCCTTGGCTGCTGCAACTGCCTTGTCTACATCGGCCTAATTAAAAAATTTTAAATTATTAAAGGAGTTTTCAACCTAACTAAAAACTTAACCTTATCTCCTTCTTGCACATCGACAATCTTGTCACCAGTTGCTGGATTGATAGTTGGAAATGTTTTTCCACTTACAGAGTTATGCCACTCGTTGTTAATAAAAATCTAGAATAGAAGATAAACATATTTATTTTGTGCTTTGAAATGAGGAAAAAAAACACTCGAAACCCAGTGATAATAAGGAAGCTATAAATAGTTTCAAGCTCCTCACGTTGACCTTGACATAGGGGATTCGAGTTTTGCAAGCTTTAATTATATTTCGTCGTTCACAACAACAGCAGCACAGTAAAATTCCTTTGCGTAGTTCACTTTATAACGCCCATAACTCTGCTCTTTTAATGAAAATTCCATTCTGAAATACCAGTCATAGGCATAACAATAGGCAACGTCTGCTATCAGACACCCGACTATATTCAACTGCGGAAAAGGATGTCATTTATTTAACTCTAGAGATAAAATTACATGTTTTTATCTCTTCTATACTTTAGTTTTTGCGCGCCCATAGATCAAATGAAACAATCATTTTTCTCTAGTTTTATTTCATTTGATGTTTTTCTTAGTTTGTGTCATCTGTTTTGTCAATTATTGCGTATGACAGATAGGTTAATGTATTTACTCACCTTGGTATATTTCACTTCAGGGTTTTTGATAGTCATGTTGAAATGATGGGATCTCGGGCACTGGGAGCGAATGGATCTAGCAGAAAATCTGTAGAAATAAGGAACCTGCTTGTTTAGCTCACTTATAAGCCAACCAAGCAGGTCGCGCTTCTCTCTGATTGGTTAGACCAGGGAGCACTAATCAAGGCGAAGTACACGAGTTTCAATGCACAGTAACAGTCACATCTATGCTATTGTAACCTTTACACCGTAATTTTATTGGTTTGGATGACTTGAACTCCTTTGTTCAAGGTCAATGAGTTCGAATTGTTTGTATTTTGATGTTTAGAGTGTATGTGTATCACTACGTTTTGCTGTGTAATGGTGATTCATCGGCTCTCAGAGATAATAGTAAAGAATTTTCAAAAAGAAAAACTATTAAAAGTATGTAATTGACATGCCTCAAGAAAGAATAAAATTTCAAAGTATTGTTCTGTGAAAACAAAATCTTTATTTTTTTCTAAATGGTGCTTGAAGTGAACCTCGTATCGGACGTTTCACATTATTTTATTATAAAGGATCAAATTTTTGCCAGAGGGCGATTATATTATGATACAGTGAAACCCTTTAAATGAATTGTGGCGACCTCGTGTGACGTAGGAAGTAAATATTTTTACCCATGAAACCCTTCGCGAAAGATTTCGTCGCCATTTTGTTTGGGTTGGTTTCTTCGCAATCCGAAGTTACGTTCTCAACAAATTGAATATTGCCCACTATTTAAAGGATCGAAATCGATCCTAAATTAATCATTATGATGAAGAAATTTGAAAAGTGTAGAGTAACGATGTGTTTCGCTTGACGGGAAGTTTGTAGCGATTAAGACGCATGAACTCGGGTCAAGAGAGGTGATAGGCCTAACTGAGCGACATTAGTAATACTTGGCCCGCAATAGCCTGTAAATACTGCAATTTCAAATAGATATTTATTAATTTGCAGGCTAAAAATACAATTCTCGGATTATGCTTATAATATGTCTTTTATTTCTTCACAGTTTTCGCTGCGAGAAATTCATTTCGCTATAAAATTGTCTATTGGATGAGCTGAATTGGTTATCGTCAACTAAAAATTTATTTTTTTAAAATTTTTGGAATCTTTAAAAAATGGGTTCAAGAAATATTCCATCTGACAAGGTAACTTTTTTATTTTTTTTTCGACATTGAAATACAATGTTAGTAATTGCGATTGATCCGGTGACTAATAAGCAAATGACTCCTTGCTAACTTAGCAACTAGATTAAAATCAAGGACGCTTTTATAACATGTATTTAGTGTAATTTTCGTTGTAAGTACTGTCGCCAACGTATTTCCGTGTCAGTTTTTTTATGTCTAAGGGAAAATAAGTGAAATTAAGGGCAAAAGGGTGTGATGTGTCTGCAGTGCAGCCAGAACGAGTTGGCTGTTTGCCAGTATCAAGGTCAGACCGATGAGTCGACTCAAATATCTAAATGTTACTTTGTTTATTAGCGAACTTCATCGTATCATTTTATTTATTATTTATTTCTAGATCAATCTGAGATTGATATTAGTTACCGGTAAAACTAAAGAATATTTGTTCAGCACAAACGATTCTGCAGGGGATATTGCACAGCACGTATTCGACAATTGGCCGGATGGTAATGTATAAATAATTAGTTCGCAACACTCTAATTAACAGGTTTTTAATTTTTCAGAGTGGTCGGAAGAGGCTGTCACTAAGGCTGAGATTTTGAGGTTAATTTATCAAGGCCGTTTTCTACATGGCAATGTTACACTAGGAGGTACGATTTCAGCAAATTCTACAAAATTTTATATTATATCATTTTCTTCTTGGTTGTTTTTTAAAGCTTTAGGTTTACCGTTAGGCAAGACAACAGTGATGCATCTAGTACCACGAGAAAATTTGCCCGAACCAAATTCACACGGTATACACGTGAGTTTTCGTCTGTACTTTTTTTTTTAAATGAGTTTTTTTGATGTAGATCAACAGCAAAAGAGTAAAAACGGAAGTAGAAGCTGTTGCAGTGCAAGTTGCTGCATATTATAAAATGGTGAACATCGACATCATTTCTCTGTTTATCAGGATTTACTTTTCAAGTTTTAAGTGATCTAGTTTTGGTCTCTTCGAAGTTTTTTGTCTCACTGCAAACAAAAAAATAAGATAAACCACGAACGCAACAAAAAGTTTTAGAAGCTAGAAAAATTAATAGCTACAATCATCGATTTTGCTACAAGTAACAAAACATCTAGCGTGATGTGACGTTTTAAATATAATACTTAAAACAAATGGAGTGGTAAAAAAGCTTGATAAAAGACCAGCTGATAATGAGAGAAAATAAGTGGAAATATTTTGAAACGAGTTCTCCAGACGAAGACAAAAAAACTTTTAGAGATTTTAAATATTGGTGAATCGTGGTAAACTCTTGTAAAATAGCAGGTTATTAATTCGCATTGATTTCTGCTACTTGTACAAAATAATTATATAATTATTAATATAAAGTAGTTTAGTTGTGTTAGTAATTCAATCAAAGTGTATTCATGCTAGAAACTTGGTTTGATCTTGTATCATATTGAACAGTTTCAAAAGTATACATTTTACATTAGCCTTGTAGAATTGAAAGTTTGTTTTCTGTTGTGTACATGAATTTCCCTTATTTTATTTTATTTTTTTTTTGTTGTTTTTTAAAATCAGATTCGGATATTTAGTCGAGACATTATGAGAAGCATGTGCATATCCAGCTAGCATTATTTTACAAATTTTTATGTTTTTGATTAGCACAAAAAATTAAATAGAACCGAACAGAAATATTGCAATTGGGATGTATACCAAAAGTGCAACTCTTTCAACTCCCTCTTAGGGTAAATAGTGGAAAACTAAAAAATGTATTTGCTAGTACTCTAATAATGTAATCAATGATTTGTAAATAATTTTTTTTGTTATTTGTTTTTATAAATTGACAGAGTACAAGTACTTGCGTTTTACATTGGTGATTATACTTTTATTATAAATTTTTGTTAATTTTTTATTATTTTAACGTCGAGAAATTAAGCTCAGTTAGCTCTTCAGTTACACTTGTGTACATAGCCTATGATTTAACACGACCCTTTCTGTTGCGTACAAATAAAGCTGGTCTATTTATGTGCATTTAAAAGATTGTTGTTTGAAATAACTAATAACATTAATTTCAGTATGAGGTCATACGTTTTTAGAATTTGACATGTTGCAAGCAGAAATTTTATGCCAATTCAATTGAATGACACTTTTTGGTAATTGTTATGGCCTTTTGTTGTCGAGATGATGTAGGGACCATTCCTTTGTAAATATGACCTATTTAATGACGATAAACAGCAAGTGTGTAATTATTTGTAATTGCATTTGTTAATTCTCACTCCTTGTCCTCCTTCTGCTGAGTATGTCATAAGCATGCTGTTTTTTTCTTAACCACAAAATTATAATTATTCTTGTAGATTAATATTATTCTCTTTTTAGCTGTGCCAAATGAACATTTCTAAATTTATTTAAAAAAAAAAGAAAGGTGCACTTACTACTAAGATAAGTTAATGTTAAATTATGCATTTTCGAATTTCACTTTGTGTTTTAATTTTCATTCCAATATTATGCTGAAAATAGATTTAATTTTTTGTGAACTTGTGGAACTGGACATTTTAAATGTTAGGTTGAAAAGTGAATTTTTTGAGTCAGTGGATGTGTGTGTGTGTGCAGTACAGCATTTTTTATGTTAAAATAGAATACAATAACAAATGTTCTTTTTCTCCAGAAAAATATGTAACATTTTATTTTTGTCACTTGCAGTTAATGTCTCATGTTGTGTCAATAAAAATTATTCAGGTACACGCGTTTGTCTTATAATCTGAAAATGGAGGAAGTGATCTACTGGCTTCGCCGATAAGGTTAATAGAAGTCTGGAAAAAAATTTAAACCAGTCAACATAATGTATGTCTGTGATATACGTCTAAGTATTACTTACGTGAGTAATAAGATGTTCTTGAATTTTCTCTTCCATTAATGGAAATTGAAGTCGGCGTATTATACTCTTCAAAATAGCCGCTTGGTTAAAATCTTCAATTAACAATCTGTAAAGAATCGTTTATTTTTTTTTTGAAAATTTTTTTGAATACTATACTTATACCTGCAATTGCTAAAGTTTCTAGGCGTATGAATCGGTGTTTCCTTGATCTACAAAAACAATATATTTTGACATTAGGAGATTTGTACGAAGGTTCGCTATTTGTGAAACTACTTTTTGCAAGTTGTTAAATACATTAGCTATGCGGATATTTTCTAACCACTGGCAGGGCACTAGTTCCGGCACGATTTCATTCGAGTTTTTGGGAATTGAATTCAAATCATTTTTGTCAGTTCCTGCAATCAATATTTTAAATTTGTTTAATACTATTTTTCAGGTATTTATTTTCATAAATCTGAAATACCAATTCTCTTTTCTAACATTTGCAGCTTTTTAGTTAAAAATGTTTCCTTTTCTTCTACAAAAGAAAAATATTTTTAATTGCAAAAAATTAACTTCTCTTTTAATAAATTTACCACCGATTTCGTCTTCTGTAATAACTGATCCTACAGGCTTAAACGCTTTTGGCACTTTTAATTTGTTAATTTGATCCAGTAAAAATTTATGTTTGATCTTTTCAGATGATTCAACAGTGAGTCCATTTTTACTCCTTTCTAAGCCAAATGTTTCTGGAGGAATAGAAAAGTTGTTATCTGGCCTCTTAAAAATAGGCATTCTAATGTCTTTGATTGTTTGAAAGTAAGGTGACTTTGACGAATCAAGAGAACTGTGCGACTCCGTTGCAGAAATGCCGTAGTCTGAATTAGTATCATCAATTTGGGTAGAAAATGAACGAGCTGAATAGCTTGAATTTGAGTTAGTTAGCAATACTGATTCATAAGACGTTGAATCGTTTTGTATTGGAATGAATCCAATGTTTTCAACGTGTTGCTGATACAGCAGTTCATCACCACTTGCATACTGAGAACTCATCGTACTCGTAGATGATCGAGCAAACTCGGGCGAATCTTTTCCTGAACCCATCAAAATCAAAATCACTGGCGTAGGAATAGTATTCAAAATATTATGTATTTTGGAGTGCATCTAATTTTTTTTCATTGTTTTTGAACTTTTTTTGTAGATTACTACAAAATTATTATTATTGTTCGCATGAAGATTATTCGCATGAATAAATGGTTTGCTGCAAGCGTATACGGCTTGAGATAAAATTTTGATTTTGAATTAACACTGACCATTTCAAGACCGTAATAGAAGCCAAAATATACTACTTTGTGCAATTTTTATTTGCAGCTAGATGGCAGCATATGGATCGTAGCATGCTGTCCTCTAACGTGGTATTTCGAAAATATGCTGCGATGCCAATCCTTCTTCACGCAGATTCCAAAACGAATGTAATTACAGTTAGTATAACAACAATCCAAAGGGCAAACATTTATATTTAGGAACGATAATTAATTGACAGCACTTTTTCAAACTTTTATAGTATTTCAAGCCGGGAATGGGAAATTCGAGAAATTGCCTGTTGGTAAATTAACAAGTAAGTGAGACAGCACACGTCAACTTATCTTATTCAACTTGTTGACGATGTTCCCAAGTGTGAAGCGTCAACTGCCAGTCCATTGAATACAAAAATGAAACCATTAACTCATATTAACATATTATTGTCACAAAATGACAATTTGAAATGAGCAAATTATTTTTGTAGATTTTGCGCACCAGGGATTGAGACTTTTCCAGGATAGGTAATGAAATTGAAACTCAAAATGTACTTTTTTAATAATGATTTTGATAATGTTAGGGCTCGTAGACGGTAAAGAAAGGCGATGGACCGATGAACTAAATATCTTATTCGGTCGCATTAAAAATTTTCCCAATATTGAGAATGAAGCAGCTCTGGCAAGTCAAATTTTCTACAGCAATTGGTTGTCCAAAGATTACATTCCGATCGACCGAAAAGAACTAAGTGAATACGTCAGGGCAAGACTTGTGGTAAATCGATGTCACTTAAACACGCTTGTAATGAAATGAAATTCTTTTATTTTATTTTGAAGGTATTTTACGAAGAAGAGTTGGATATTATCCTCTCATTTTGTTC
>JAQGAS010000416.1:0-52656 GCA_034686365.1 Pachymerium ferrugineum | reverse complement strand
GCAACTACTCCCGACGATTATGGCAAGTCTTCCTCCGCCTTTTCAGCTTTTAGAGATTATTATATGTCGTTCAACTCGTAGTTTGCACGTTTCTGGTGTTATATCCTTTCCCACAATGTCAGTTCTCCGGGAATTGACGCTTTTCTCACTACTAGCCGACCCGGATTGAGCGACTCTTACACGCACGCGCAGATCAATTACGTCATACAGATACTAAATAAAGATTATTTTTGCTCTAACTTTTCTTTTTCTAACTGCCAATAGACGGCGTTCTATTTATTGCCATCTCATAGTACATTTTGTTAATCAGCCTTAAAATAGACTTATCAATGTGATATGCAATTGAATTTTCTTCAAAGGATACATCAGAAAATGAACTTGTTTCGGTTTTGAACCAAATTTTTTAGAAATCCATTTTATAACGGTATCTGATGCATCGCGTAGAGAAATTGAATACCACGATAATACTATTTCTATCTAAAACATTTAAGAGTTATTGGAACAAAACTCATGTTTTTGAGCCTAACTCTATTAACTCTTATTAATTTAAAAATTTTAATTTTTAATATAGTTAAGCTTAACTCTAAATATTTTTAAAATAATAATATAAGAGTAGATAGGTAGATAGGCTAAACTCTTCCGTTCCAACCCCGAACCCGAGATCATCCACTAGAAAAAGCAGACACACCCTAACCACTCGGCCACCACAAAGAAATGAAAAATTGATTAATATAAAAATAATTACAAAACAGTTTCATTTCTCTTTTGAAGCAGAAAATGGCTATTACGGCACATGGACCCTACCTGGGGGCCCTTTTCGCGGTTTTAGGGCCTCAATTTTATTAAAAATTAAATGTTTTTTACGAATGATGATAATTTTTGCCTAAAACTATAAAACCTAAGTCAGAGGGTAAACTTTTTCCCCCTAAAATGGTGGGATCCCTAATCGCGTGAGAAGAATGTGAATTTATAAATCCGCCACTGCGCACTAGTACACACACAATGTAAGGGTTCAGTAGCTGCTAAAGAAAACTCCTCCTTTAAGAAAACTTTCGAGTTTGAAGAAACCAAATTCACAACGCAACTTAAGACACTATTTTTACTGTTTATCGTGTAAATTTCATCTTTTTATCACTAAAATATACCCTTTTTATAAATAAAATATACCATCTTGGATTTGGGTGTTGGAAGTTGCGAACTTCCAAAATCCTACCATTACATGGCATCAAGCAGAAGCACCAAGTTTCCATGTTATTTTATAGTAGAAATTTTTTGTATTTTTGTAGTACAAGTTGAAGTTTTGTAGTTGAAATTAGTTTTATAGTAGAAGTTGAAGTTTTTTGTGAGGGAGAAATTAATTTTTTTGTATGGAAGAGAGAGAAATTTATTTTTTATGAGGAAGAAATTAAGTTTTTTTGTGTGGAAAAAAACAAGTATTTTATGTAAAAATTTGAAAAAATCCAAAGGCCCTTCGGATTTTTTCAAATTTTTACAGATCCATTTTTTAACGGAACGATGTATTTTGATAAAAAAAAAACGATTGAATATCACATTGATATGTTATAAGCAAAAATAGTCAGTGATTAGTAAATATTAGTAAATATAACATTAATAATGTTTTTACTTACAGTAATGGGCTCTAGATGCAAATGACAAATTTATAATCCGCGAAGGTGCCGACTGCTTAATCTTATCGACAAGTAAAATTGTGAGTAAAAATGGCCCGAGATGGTTGGTACCAAAAGTCAAATCAAATCCATCTTCTGTTTTGTGACACCAAAAAGTACATACGGTAGTCTGATTTCAGTAGGATAACTGTGCTAAACATGGTTATCCTGTACCAAATAGCGACCGTACTCACTGTACAATAATGCATTGAAATAGTTTAATTTGTGACGTAATGTGTGTGTACGGTAAGCAGGTAGATACATACAAAGTACAAAATGGAAAAATTTTATGTAAATTAGATAGATTTAATTTTTTCTGTATTTTTTTACTACCTGCTTACCGTACACACAGTACGTCACAAATTGTGCTATTTCAATACATTATTATACCTTAAGTATGGTTTTCAAAATTAGTCAATTTAAAAACAACTTAAATAAATAAAATTAATTAAATAATTGAAACGCCATTGATAGAAACTTATATTATAAAGAATTCATAATTTATTAAATCAGTAACTTTCCAACAGAAATGAATTTTTAGAAAATTTTAGATACCTGCCAACAGCCAAATCAGAAACGGCATAGAAATAAGATCTAAGAACCTTCGCATCGCCGAATACTTCATCACCGAACATATTAAGTCTGCCCAATGTAATTCGTATATTAGTAGCCGTAACCCATTCCTAAGAAAACCAGTAGTACTAGTACAAACCAAACTTAAATATTAAAAAAAAAAAAAAACACAAATTACTTGTAAAATCTGACTATTTTCAAAATTATTTGCAGAAGTTCGCCGTTCCAGCGTACTAAACGCAACCTTTCCTCCTGTTAGAGGTGAATCTGAAGTACATAATGGCAGAGTTTCGTCTTCGCCTAAAACGTGAGTCAAATCAGGACGGACGAACGTATCGCTGCAGGAACTACTAGAAAATTGAAAAATTTATTATCACATATTTTAAAACTGCCTTTAAACTTCTACCTGTAATACTGATAAGGAACCCATTCAGACTCACCATTTGTCCGTTTGTATATTGCAAAACTTTCAGGCCTTGGCGAATGGAATTTTAATCGCACATTAGTTATATCAAACGTTTTACCTACAGGAAACAAAAAAAAATAAAACCTTATTTTCATTGACATTTGCTATCAACACTTTTTTAATACATGATAACGATAATCGTTAATAGTAAAGTAATCCCACAATTTTCCCTTTACAACATTGGGTACTCATTCTATTTATAATATATTTATCACGTATTTAAATTATGTAAGTGACACAAGGACTTTTTATTACATCCATACCTCGCACTTTGAGTCTTTTTTTTACCCCATTAAACATTTGTCAACCGTTTGACAGTGTTATCAACACGTCTAAATATCTAAAAATATTTTTATAGTAAATTTTATACCCAAAAAGTTATTATAAATGAATCCACAAAAAAGCAAACGCATCAACCTCAACTTTTTGATAAAAGAATGCAATGTATAATTCTGAAACACTGCCAAACATATTAAGCCAATGAACTTAACATGTTATTTAATACACAAAAAGATGTTCAAAGGTTGCGAGAAGAAAAAAATTTCTAAAAATCTGTTTCTTTAAGTGGGCCTAGTTGATGTCTTATGTCATTTAACGTCTGATTCAAATCATTTTTAAAACGTTTAAATGTCAAGTATTTTTTACCACCTACGTGTAAATAAAATATTTCACAATTTTCATTCCTTTTTTTACTTTATCTATTTGACCCTAAATGGTTTCCTTTTTTTAATGCATCAAATTTACGTTTTCCCATGGTTTAAATGTGTCCACTTCTAACACTTCACCAACCAAAGTTGAATTCGGAAAGAAGAGAAATCTTGATTTAAATGTTTAGTCTAAGATCAAGCGGTATCATTTACCAACAACCACACCTGCAAAAATGTCAAACATCCCTTTAAAGAAGTGATCGACCGTCCAGTAATGAGAGAAACAATAGTTGACTTAAGATATGAGACCATAAAAGTAAAAATTACAAGAAAAAGAAAAAGAAAATAGTTTCCTAAGAATTCTTAGTAATCCATCGTAACAGAATTGTCTTAGTAAAGCCAAAAAGACCCTCGTTAATTAACATTACAATTAGTTCACAATTACGCATCTAATATCAGTCGGTCCAGAGAAGTGATCACGACCGCCTAAAACGTCCTTTAAAAAAATTTTTATAAAATAACCCAATCAAAATTTTTTTTCCAGATTAATTAACTCTCATATTAGCATCCGTGAAAACAAACAGTTAAACATTAAAAGATATAAATTGTCTGTGTTTTGAAATACCAATACACTTTTTAAGGGTTCTCTTACCAAGGCGTAATGTGAGCTTAACTTGTAGGGGTATGTGTGCCCCTCCTGGTAGGGCATCGCGTAAACGACTTCTGGCTTCTAATAAAGTGTCACTTTGCCACCACGTTAAGTTATCCTCGTTATTAAAATCCGTTAAAAATTCCGGACCGTGTGCTCGTTGCGGGTATCTAGCATCGCATGTATCGCAGTACTTTTGTGCCGCTGTCACGCCCGTTTGTACACAAAATTCCGTCGGCAAGTTGATGCCGCAAGTATTCGTCGCTTCAACTCTTATGTTGAATGCTGCGTTCACGAATTCCGAGATGCAGCGTTTAGGTTTGTTGAACCTGTCGTAGCATTCACTTTCATCGCCGTCGAATCTTTCACTTAAAATTGTCATACATAGGGAAAAGAAAAGGAATAGTGGCAGTGGCTGAAACCGCTTCTCATGAAGCGCCATCACGGATGTACCCGTATAACCTGAGATAGATTGTATAGCAAAACTCGACAACAAGACGCGGTTAGCCCATTGACCTGCCTGAGCGGCTTGACACTTGCGCCACCTGTGGCACATATTGGGAACCTATTTAGAGAGTAAAAGTTGAGGTTTTTTTAAAAATTACGTAATAAATATTCTTTCTTCATCGCAATATATTTTGATTTTACTTAAATAATTTTATCCTTTCAAACGTCAAAGATTCTGACTATTTGATGGGACTGTACAGTCAAATTAAAATAGTGACTGAAACGGTTATGAATGAAAATAGTCATAAATTTGTAGGTTCTTACTTGTCTGTCTTCGTACTGAAGTAACGCAGAATATTGCTTTCCGTTATTTCCGGGCAAATACAACCTTGTTGCTTTCCCTGTGTCGTGATTTCATCGAGGCCATAAACAGAATTTGTTTTCCGTAATTTTTTTCTAATCTGGAACTAAGGAAAGAAACAAGTAAAAATTATTTGAAATTTACGAATAAAATATCAATATTTAGGCTACAAAACAGGCGATAAAATACACTTTTCGTCCCATATACGTAAAATTCCAATTGTCCGCCATTACTCAAGCTTTTGTCATTAATCTACCTGGTGTCAACATGTAGAATTAATTCAAAGCGTTGTAGTAGTAAGTATCCAGACGTGCATTTGAAGTGAAATAACCTGATTTAAGTAAATGCATGACACATATAAATCGGCAATGAGTTGATGTTTAAATATTTATTGCATTTTTAGACCAGACAAGAGATAATTACCGCGATTGCAACCCATCGTAGATGTTTTCCACATTCAGAAGGCAACATAGTGATTGTTTACATATCCACTTTCGTCGATCAGTAAGTAATCGGAAATCCGTAGAGTTTAATTAAAGGTACATACTTCCATTTTGCTCTTAAAACATCCATATGTTTCAAAACTACTTTGATTTTGCAGCTGCAATTATGTCTGATCCAAATGGAAGTGCGTCGGGATCGCGTGATATTAGTGATGGCCGATGGTCAAGAAAGAGAAATCAAACGAATCCTCCAGTATTTAATGGTCTCGGAAATTCCTACGAAGACAAAAACAATGACTTTCTATGGTGAATTATTTATTTTGCATTTTTTTGATGTTTACATGTGATGAAGGCGTGATGAGATAAAAATAAACGCGCATGACGTTTTTGCTTAAATTACTAAATACTCTTTTTGTTATTTTTACAGTCCGATTTGTTTCAATGTAATTGATGAGGCTTACATGACTAAGTGTGGTCATAGTTTCTGGTAAGTTCAGAAACTTCAATTCAACCAATAATTAAAGATTGTAATTTAATTTTGATGTTTAGTTACAAATGCATCCAACGTAGCTTGGATCAAAATAATCGCTGTCCAAAGTGCACTTTCGTTATTAAAAACAAAGACCAAATTTTCCCAAACTTTTTGCGTAAGTGTTTGACTGTACATATTTTTTTAATAAACATGAATCTAGAATGATATACCTACAGTATACGGTTCTAGTTTAAATTTAATCTTTTTGGTTGCAGTGAATGAGTTAATTCTTAAACATAAACAACAACTTGAAGTGAAACGCATGAAATTGGATAAAGTAAAGCATAATTTTAAATAAAATGTACCTTTTTTTTAGCTTTATTTTTGGGTTTCCTAGAATTGCCAAGGCCTAGCAGAATTACGTGAATTTTTTGCTCAAGAATCAGATAATATAGACGTAACAGATGTTAATAGAATGTTAGAGTTCCTTGTACAGAAAAAACAGCAACTGGAAATGGTTAGTCGCTTATAATTTTGGAAATGAGTACTCACAATATAAATTAATTTTTTAATTGCAGGACTGCAAAGTTGCGCAATTAGAATTGTTAAAGGAATTCTTGCACGATATTCGAACTCATAAACAAAATGTAGAGTTTTTCATTAATTTGTTTTGCACTTTCAATAATGAGCTTTATTTTAGCAACTGCAAGAATTGACAACCGAATTAGAATTAATAGAGAAAGATACAGGTCGAGTGGAATCGATGTTACAATCGTCAAGACAAAAAAATTCATTGGTAATAAGAGAATACTCAAAATGTCCACTAACTTAATTTTCTTTCTTTTTTGTGACTTTTAGCTAACTATTAGTCTGCCAAACGATCAAATACCTAGTACAAGTAAAAGTCAAGACGGATTTAACGGTAGTAAAAATGTACGATCAATTTCACTTTCTTTAAATACAAAGTATCCATTTTGTATTTAAATAGTTGTATAATTAGTGATATCTTCTTTCTTAAAGGGCGCAAGACATCCACAACATCATACAAATGCGACCAACAGGAAGAAAAGAATGATTGCCCATTTTGAAGATTTAGAACAATGTTATTTTTCTATTCGTTCCAAAGAACTCGATATAAACAGTAAATATTCAATCGCCATTTTGTAGTGCTCTTTTTAAATAATCAAAATTTTGAATTTTCAGATTCATCTAGTAAAGGATTAGAAGAATTTCAGGAAAGTCTAGCTAAATTTACTCGATATAATTCAATGAGATCTTTAGCAACTTTGAATTATACTAATGATTTGTTTAACAGTTCGAGTATAGTATCAAGGTAGAATTGAGCTTTGATGTCATTTTTCGTGAAAGTTACATATAAACATGCATTGTGTTTTCTAGCATTGAGTTTGATAAAGACAACGAATTCTTTGCAATAGCAGGCGTTACAAAAAAAATCAAGGTAAAATATAATAAATACTAAAACTAGGTTTTACTTACTTGAATGTTCATTTGAAGGTTTTTGAATACGGCGTTGTCGTCCGCGACATCATCGATGTACATTACCCGTGCAATGAAATGGTCTGCAATTCCAAAATTAGGTTTGTACACATTTCATCAATAAAAACGGTCATTACAGAACAATTTATTTAAAAAGTTGTGTGAGCTGGAGTTCTTACCATAAAAGCATGTTGGCTAGTAGCGACTACGAGGGGACAGTTACAATATGGGATGCTGCAACTAAACAAAAAAACCGAGTTTTTCAAGTAAGTTAATTCTCAGCTGCCTTTTTTTCTCGTAGTTTTAGCTGGTTACCTGTTACAGGAACATGAAAAACGATGTTGGAGCGTTGATTTCAATCACGTAGACACGAAATTAGTTGCTTCCGGTTCCGACGACGCTAAAGGTACAACAAAATGGTTATTAAGTTGATATTGTTAATAATACTTATTCTACAAATTAAGTTAAGTTATGGGCCACTAACATGGAAAATTCTATAACTAGTATTGAAGCTAAAGCAAACGTTTGTTGCGTTAAATTCAATCCACAATCGAGATTTCATTTGGCGTTTGGATCTGCAGGTTATAATGAAATAAAATTTTCAAATATTATAATTTTAGCTTCAATTTTTGATCAACAGATCATTGCATCCACTATTACGATCTTCGGAATCAGAGGCAGCCTTTAGCTATTTTTAAAGGTCATAGAAAAGCTGTTTCATACGCCAAGTTTTTAAATCCTGAAGAAATTGTTACTGCGTAAAAACACACTCCTAACTGAAAAACTAGTGTTAATTAAACATGCGATTCTTATAGATCCACTGATAGCCAATTAAAATTATGGAATGTAAATAAACCGAATTGCCTAAAATCATTCAAAGGGCATACGAATGAAAAAAATTTCGTTGGTTTAGCCACAGATGGTGACTACATCGTATGTGGTAGGTAATTAAGAATTATTAGCTTTATGGTTCTAATGTATTTGCATTATTTTCAGGAAGTGAAAATAATTCCTTATACATATATTACAAAGGTCTATCGAAGCAGTTGTTAAGTTTTAAATTTGACACGATACGTAACGTTCTGGTAAGAAATTTTAAATTAAATAAAAAAACAAAACCCTTACCTTTTGTTTTCAGGAAAAAGATAAGCGCGATGAAGACACTAACGAATTTGTTAGTGCAGTCTGTTGGAAACAGGGATCGAATGTGATCGTTGCAGCTAATAGTCAAGGAACAATTAAAATTCTTGAATTAATTTAAACCTAAAAAAAAAAAAAAAATCACTTTGTGTGTTATAATATTTTACAAATTATTCGTTATTCCCGACAACGGTTTTAATTGTTTTGTTTGTTAATCGGAAATTGTAGTTTCGTTATGTGTTAAAAGATCTCAAAAGGCAGCTGGAAAATGTGTTAGAATAAAAAGGATTTAAAGCACTTTCAACCAGTCTTTATTATGTTTGTATCAAAACCGGAGAGGCTTAAGTGTGTATTCACATGAATTTCTCCTGAGAAAGTTAAAAGTGTTTTTGAGGAGATAAAGCTGTATGGTCATTTCACACATTTAACCAGAACAATGCTACAAATCATTTGAAATCTTAAAAATTTTCAAATCGGAAAACGAACAAGCCTAACTATCAGATCAAAGATGTTTTTTTAGAATTTGAATATATGAACGGTAGAAAAAACCAGCAGTTTAAACTTTGATCAAATAAAGTAATGTACCAGGCCGCATCCCACGTGTAGAGAGAAAAGAAAAAATAAGAAAAAAAATAAAGAAAGAAATAAAAAACATTTTGTTTTCGTTCACATAATTTGTATTATAAGTTTCTCCCTAGAGTCCGGTTCGAAGAATGAGAGTGGACAAAAATGAGCACCAATGGGGGATTGCAATGCCACCAATTAGCACCAATCATCTTCATCAGAATCGCTTCGATGTCTAGATTCTTTTGAACACACTTGTGTTGGGTGGTCGTGGCTCCTCTGACCTGGCTTATAACCGTTGGGTAATGGTGAGGGCAATTGACGTCCTCCACCACCTCGTCCTATAGCAGCAGCCTTTTCGAAACTGAGTGGTTCCTCGTGTCGATACATGGGCTTGGCATTACTTTGAACCGTATAGGGATCTCTTGTCCGTGGCAGGATGAGGTTATTGGAGGGTTGTTTCATGCCCCGATGAAGGCCAGGGCTAGCATTTGGTGACTGTCGTTGCCAGCCCGGTGGGTAAGGAGGCATCTGCAAGCGTGGCACGTGCGTCGGTGAAGCATTTAACTTAGGAAAGTTGATGTTTCCAGGTGACTTGTTTTGTTGGGGAACTGTGGGAGAACGTGAAACGATGGGAAAATTCATTTTTGGTTCGGGCAGGCGTACTTGGAGATTGAGAGTTGAAGGTTTATTGGGCGTCTGAGGCAGTTTTCGACCGCGGGCTGTGCGCGTTTGTGTGGGTGTCATCCGCGTAGGCGAAGGGCTACGAGACCTCTGGGCCAACTTTGTTGTTCCAAAATAATCACTTTTCGTTGGTGTCGGATTCGGACTAGGACTGCGCGATCGACCAGTAAGGCGCGTCGTTTGATAAATAAATTCCGGAGAGGTACTACGACTCCGCATTGGAGATCTTATTCTTTTATCGCTTAACCGTCTCCGAGGACTGGCAAAACGGGCTACAAATAATCAAACGTAATAAAACAAAACAACATCTACCTAATATTCAACGTACGTCTTCCCCTTTGAATCCAACCCTCTTCTTTTGCTATACCAACGACGTCAGTAACGGCGTCGGAAAATCCTATTTCACTTCTTCTAGGGGAAACTGACCGACCACTAGGAGTTACGGAACGCTTGCGCTGTTGATGGTGAGGAGGCGAAGGCGAATGCGAATGAAACGGCCGAGCAGGAGAAGGCGAGCGAGATCGGCTAGCACGTATCACAGCGTGTTCGGGATGAAGTCCCTGCGTGTAATATTTGTGTTCCTCCTAAAAGATTCAATTATTTGTAGCATCATACATTTTACTCTATATCAATTATACAACCTCTGGCCAACCGTTAACTTGACTTTCAGCTGACGGTCTTCGGCTGGAGAGTGGAACGTCTTTCATTTCAATTCCCTAAAATAAGAAATTTTAAAAGAAAATAAAGTTAATTTCAATTTTTTAAAACATTTTAAAATTTTCACACAACACGAAAAGCCACAAAGCAACAATAAAATATTGAAGAGACGACATAAATGAGTGAAATGAGATATTTTCTTCTTCAAAGATGTTGCATATTTTCTATCATTTTATTCCTGCATGCTGAAATGAGTGAAAAGCTAGATTTCTTAGTACAATTCTACATTCTACGTCACAGTTATAATATTTAACTACTCTACTTTCATTGTGATTTTCAACAACTTGTTGTGTAAAATGTACGCGGTTATACAGCGTGCAACAAATGTTATATACTGTATAATACAAATAATCGTTTTCATCTAAAACATTGGTATTATGTATACAGCATTATAACTATTGTGTACAATTATATAGTGTTTACAATACCAAAGTGCACAGCTGATTTTTCTGTATGCTATAATGTCTACTGTAAAACTTATTTTATTATAGAAATACCATGTCATTATTGTGTAACGTGCATACAAGTGCTTACATTGTGTACCGTAATGTTTTGATCAACCAGAAGAGACCCATGCAGCCACAAGCTTTATTTGCATCATCTACCGTATTTTCCTTTTACATGCACAAGTGATTGTCTTTTTTAACTCATCTACAAATTCGACGTCCAGCGTGAGTAACTAACACCAAGAAAAAAAGTCCCACTGCGTGCAATTCTACCCAAATTGTCATTCTTTTGCAGTTGAGATGACACCGAATTTATGATGATGATGGCAAGTTGGCTGAAGTCTTTTTCTTTCCACTTACACCGTCACGCAAAAGGGAGGGAAATACATAAAATAAAGCTAGGAGAAAGTGGGATGGTATAGAAAATGTTACATGATAACAATTTTTCTTAAAAGCCATTATGACACATGGTTAAAATTGTTATATCTAAATATAGTAGAGTTTTTTGTTACATTACATAAGGTGTAATGGTAGGGTATGGAATGTAATTTCCACTGTCAAATGGCAGTGTGAAGCATTTCGATCATTTTGAATGACAACACGCAAAAAAACCGACACGAACCATCATTTTGTGTAGTCAAGAGGCAAAAATTTGCTCTTATGCCAATTTCTAAGCGTTAAGAAAAGTGCAATTATTCTTGCGTTTATTTCATGTTGCTTATGCTGTGAGCATGACATTGATTTTGATGCGATATCAAAAGCATTCGGTGAAGGTTCTATCATAAATAAAATCAAATAATAGTAATTAATAAGCATTGTCTACATATCAATATCTAAATGTAAATAGCAGTTTGTAGAAATGGGTGTTTTTCACAGGTTAAAATTTTTAAGTGATCTAGTGCAAATAATAATAAATATAAAAGTTGAGAGACAAAAGAACAAATAAAGCAAAAACAGAGAAAGCGTCACAAAAACTCAAGAAACTTAAAATTTTACCGAATGGTTAAATTAAAATTAAAATAATTTGGAGGAAAGTTTTTACTGAATATTATTCAGTGGAGAAAAAAAAAAAAAAAAAAAAAAAAAACCAAACAAAAATTCAATTATTCAGCAGTGTCAAAACTCTTATAGTTCTATTAGTTCTATGATGAAAATCTTGGCGAGTTATCTTAAAGGCGCACCCAACCAACTATGAAATTTATGACTAGTCATTAATGATGACTAGTGAAAAATATTTTAAGAAAGCATTCAGTGTAAATCGAAAGTGAGTCCATGAATTTTACTATTTACTAAAATGGCATCCTCACCATTCTATATGCATTCATATACAAGAGACCACAATAAAATAATTGGCTACAGTACCGTGTGAAGGTCTCTTCTCACTTATTATGTCGGCTTTAATTCTATTGATGGCCTAACTCGGCCAATCATCCTATTGGTAACTTTATACCAAGTGATTTATAGTATAACCAATTGCTCGGTCGAGTTATGGTTGGTTGAGTTGGTAATGTCCTGTAAGAATGAAAATCATTAACTCGCATCATAGAATCCAGTGGCAAAAGAGATGATTGCCCCTTTAATACGATTAAGTTCCACCGTGTCTTTTAAGACTGCAAACTTAAGCAACTATTTTGACACTGCTGAGTAAAATTAAAAAACCAGGGACCATTCACACCAACACCGCCATGCTACACATTCATTATTTGTGGCATATGCTGCCACACCTGTTGAAGAGGACACACTTGTTCAGAGTGTTTTTTGTCTTTATGACTCCCCCGACGCAGAAAACTAAAAGACGGAGAACGAGGTCTGTCGCTGCCCTCTCCGGGGACACTGAAAAAAAACAAGAAATCAATGTAAATTTATGCCGCTTACGATTCAATACTTAAAATATACACAAATAATTGAAATTCATTTATAAATACAACTTACCTTAGTGTAGAAAGGTGACTATTTTCAATCAGGTATTCGTCATTTTTTGAATTCTTATTGGAACTGTTGTGCGCCAATCTCATCAAACGAAGTAAAAGTGATGGACGCTACCCAAAACGCAGGGCAAATTTTAAATAGTGATCAACTTACACAACTTTTTTTGCCCTTTTTAACTTTTCGAAAAAACCAAAAGATCATTCCCATTTTTTAAATAAAGTTGTTCCACATTGAAAATTTAAAGAAAGCTAAACTATAGACTCTACACCACACTTTGAATTTAGGATGGTTGTAAAAATTACATATTTTCACTTTGTAAATACACACGTAAAAATAAAATTGCAAACACAAGCAAAATATTTTAAAATAAACTGTGAAGATGTGACAAAAACCACGCGAAATGTATTATTTTTCAAATATATTTGCAGTAAGAATTTCTTTTTATAATTGAAAAAATTCAAGCCAAGCACAAAATTTTCCATAAAATAAAATAAATGAAAATATGCAATCACTCTAACCATCCTAACATGGGACGCATTACAAAAAATAACTCGAACAAAACAGTTCTTGTCCCAAGATGAAGGATCACGATCTGAAAACTTGCAAGGTGCTATTAAAAAAAGTGAACATGCCTAAAAATATATTTAAAAAAAATGCAATATTAATTGGACAAATTCTAAAAAAAAAATCAGATTTAAGTCCACATTAATTATGCATTAAGTGAAAAAGAGAGAAAAGAGAAAAAAAAAAAGACAGATAGGCTATATACTACCGATGAATCAGGTGGAGGTGTAGGCGGCTTTTTCTGAAAGAACAAACATACAACACACCTAAGTACATATCTAATATACAAAACATAAAAATAACGTCTTTTCTCTCATAACTGCACCTAAAACATTTAAAACTAAAATCGAGTAAAAGGAGATGAAATTTCAAAAAAAAGTGTTGACACTTACGTCATTGCAACCTGTGCAATGTGAACTTTTTTAATTAAACTCACCTCGAAGGAATTGGCTGCATTGGGGTTTTGTCCAAAACGAGTGGAACGCCAATTTTCCAGGATGAGTAAACCAGCGTAGATTTTTCCTACGCTCAGAGACCCCATTCGACCTTCTACAGTTGAAAAATTCAACATGTAAAAAACTCGTTATTTAAAACAAAAATAAAATTTGTACAAACCAGGAGATGGAACCAAAACATCCAAGTTTTTTCTTGTTTGTAAAGGCCACAATTTGGTCAATAGGTCTCTTAACTCTCGGTCATTTTTGTCCATTTCCACATCCGTCATTGGACCGCCTGAGAGTCATAATTTTGCATAAGAAATGAAATTTCATTTTTAAAGTAGCATTCTTACCATTATGCATTTTAATGCAGAGATTTTCTCGAATTAATGCGAAAAAAGTTGTTTTAAAGTGAACCTTCCCACTTTCATTCATCGGCATATTCATGCGTATTAGTTTCTGAAAAGACAAGAACCAAACTCCTGATATGTAAAATATTTTCTAACGATTTTTTCATCTTCACTTTATCGAATCAAAATCACTTTATAAGCAAGGCGTTGAGGACATTTGTTTCCAAATCCCAGTGGTGGATCCATGTTCCTCAGCATGTCGTACATCTCCGTGTAATGAATTAGTCCCCTAAAAACATTTTATGTACTTAATTATTAAAAAACGATTATTTCAAACTCACGTCGCGTTGGGGTCGTATTCGGCCCACATTCTGATGTACTCTTCTAAATGATGGGCTCCAAGAATAGATGAATCGCGGGTCAAATAATCGAAATTATCCATAATGACAGCAACGAAAAGATTAAGCATCTTTAAAACAACATTCAAAAAATTAAAATCTCCTTAAAACTATACCAACTACAACTTACCAAAAATGAACAGAAAAAGATGAAGGTGACAAAATACAAATAAGCTAGATCACTGCCGCATGATGTATTCTCTTTCACTTGAGGATCACAAGGCTGATTTTTTGTGCAATCTAACATTATAGCTTGCCATGCTTCCCCTGTTGCACATCTGAAATTTCGTTATTATTTCTCGTTATTCCATCCCCTGATGGAACTTAAAATTATTCTGTCAGGCAAAGCGAGGATTCTGGAGTGCATACAATCAGAGCCGCTTTCTCATGGCATTGCTTATGTCAATTATTTAAAAATGTGTGTAAAAAATGTCCATTTCATTCCGCACTACCACTTCTAATTTTCACTAGGTTCACACTTGTTCACAATACAAACATGCAGCTTTGACGCAGAGCACTGCTTTCTCACTTTCTCATTCCTATCAAAATACTTTTCAGTTAGCTCTGTCCCATCTGCGTGCACAGCATTCTCCTGCGTTACTTCATTGTGAACACAGGCGTGTACCCAGCTTTAAAGTGCAGTAATACGAAATGAAATCCTGTGTAAAGCAAAAAAAAACAATAAATGCAATAAAAAAGTTTTAATTACCAATAAAAAATACATAAAACATACTGTATAAAAATAAATAATAAAATTTAGGTGTTAGTTGTTAGTAGTTCAATGCCATTAGTAAACGACCATACGAGCTTATATATACAAAAGCGCAATACAATACTTGCATCAGCAACACAACGGCAAGTGCAGGTAAATTTGTTCAATAAAGGAACAAAAGCAAAAGCATGCACTACGGGAGACTTGCCTGAATAGGAGCATCAAGCCTTGAAAGAAGTTACGGAAGTTATTATGGCGAGTTATGCTCTTGTTTGGGTTCAGCATTATATTTCCAAAAACCTAATCAAACATTGAAATAAAAATCCACTACATTATACAGTTGCCATAATAACAGGACATGCCACTTTACGAAGGAATGGGGTTTCCTACGGCAATCTACCCTAGAACTTTAATGCTCACTAGCACGCTTCAGGTAGTAGCACAGACAATTACTGGAGATTTTTTAATTTTTACTTTAAATCAACCAAAACAAAGTTAATACGAGTTTTAAAAAAAAAAATCTCATTATCTGTAACTTCAAGTCTATATCGATTCAATAGCAATAGTGTAAATGAATTTTAGTGTTTTAAAATTGCTAGTGAAGCGATAATTAGCTACGAGCTTAAAAAAAAAACTCACCTAAATAAAAGCATCAGTGATTGAATAAAGTTTTGAAAGTTGTTGTGCCGATTGAGTTCCTTGGTAGGGTTTAGTCTTATGTTGCCAAACAGCTGCTGGCACAAGTGAAATATCGAAACAGCGAAGGGTAATAATTAGCCGCAATGTTTTCAAGAGTCTTATTATTTTTCTACCAACTACAACTCTTCTAGTACTATCATTCAAAAAACGAATGAAGCCATTCTCAAGTTTCTTCTTACTTCTAGAAGTAGGAAAAGTTGACCGTTTTTTTCCTACTATTAACCCACTTTGATTCATTTAGTCCTTATTGGTAGTTCATTTACAACGGCTTAATAACTAAGGCAATTAAGCAAATGGTAATTGGGTGAGGATTATAGGGAGGAACCCACTTAGTGAACTTAAAATAACTAAAGTTGTAACCCAAGGGAAACGAAGCATAACTTTTTATTACATTAGCTAATATTCGTTTTTAGCTAATGAAATGAATTACCGTATTACCGCATATGATTTAGTAGGTTAAAAAATTTTCATCTTTTGCTGATTTGAAAATTATATATTCAATAAGAAAATTGCTATTGACGAGTGTTTTAGGACTCAAAAATTAATTCATATTATGGTGCATCCGTTCTTATTAATACAACTAAAACGAAACAAAATGCATTGCTTACTTGCATTCCAATTATTGCGTAGATGAAAAACAGCATGGCAATTAGCAGACACACCCACGGTAAGGCCTACAAGTATATTAATTACATTGTTAACCAAGCAAAGATATAGTTCTTGTTAAAAAATAATCGTCTTCATCAAGTTTTTGGCAGACTTCTGTCATTTGACAGACGTAACCTCATTTTCGATTAACGTAAACACGACATGTACATTAAATAGAAAAATCGGTATTTTCAGTCATAATACATCGACCTTATTGACCCCTAAAAATTGAATCTCTCTTTCTGCGCAAAGCCGTCTTAAGTTTGCTAGCTCTATATGTCAATTGATGTATTATGCAACATTCAACAGTCAGACAGTGAATTAGACTTCCCCATCCGTATCGGTTTTGCACTAGAGAATTTCTCATCAGCAGACACTTCAAATTTTGCATTAACATTACAGAGTTAACTATATATAACCAATTCTTACTGTACCTTGAATGATTGCACAAATGTCCATAACAAAATCCTGATGGTATAACCTTGCCTCAGTAGTTTAATCAAACGAGCAGCGCGGAAAAGCCTGAGCCATCCGAAGTTTAGTGACTTCTCCTAGATACATCAAGAAATAAAAGTTTGTTAATGCTTGTTTAATGCCCTATTCTCGAAGCAACCTTCAAGGAAAACCTCATTTTCATTCCTCTTTGGTCTTCACCAAAGAAAAAGTTCAAAGTAATCTTTGCTCTAAGTAAAGAGATTTTCAATTGCCTAAGAAAAATCTCAATTCACTTAGACGGGCCAATAAAAAAGTTTTCAATTTCTGGTTGCCCTAAGCTGATGCTTTCAAACGTACCCCAAGCTCCATGATGACAGCATCAATGGTGCTTCCGATGACTGTGATTAAGTCAAACGTGTTCCATGGATCCTTGAAAAAGTTCTTTCAGGTAAAAAAACAGAATTAGACTAGCTATGGTTATAGCATGCTTTGATCTATCACGGTAACTTCGTTAACTTGTCATAAAAATTTCGTTTCTTTTCATTGGGCTTACTTTAAATCTATAATTTTTGAAAATAAATATTTTACAATTTCTGAACATATGAAATAAATACAGTACAAATAAAAAAGGAACACAAATGTTACGTACGTATTTAAAAATATCTAAAATAAAATCAAAAATAAATTAGTAAGGATATGCTCAGAAATTTCCAAAAAAATTTAAAAAAATTCTGATTCCTGATTTCCATATATTTAACTACAGCCCATACTTTTAAAAAATAATGTTACAAAGTTACAAAAAAATGTATAAAAATAATAATATACATGCAACAATGACATGATACATGATTGGTGCATTACAGCATAATCAGGGAGGGCATATAAGCATTCCGAAATAAAGTGCAAGTTAAGCCAAAGCAAAGCGAGTGTGACTAACGAATCCATGGATCCTTGAAAACTTCTCCAGGTCAAAAGAAAACAAATGTAAAAAATAATAGCTGCATTTTTGATTCAATACATGCTGGAATATTACATTGCCATGTCGATTCAATGCTCAAAAGTACAGACCTGTGTATTAATGTAACAATTTTCTTAACCTCATAGGTTAAGTAACCAAAACTGGAACTTCCCAGAATTTTTAAAAAGAAACAAATAATTGTAAAAATTATTCTAAATATTATTATAATTTTACTTTTCAAATTCTAGTTAGAAAATGGTCTGGGAGTTTTCTATGAGCATCTTTTATATGTTCCAGTTTCCATAACGAGTTGTTAAATATTCCATAAGACATGTCGTGCCAAACTTGGTCTTTTATACATATGTATCACTTAAACATGCGCCTTATTCCAGCGACATCAAGCACTGCAAGCGCTGCTACATATCAATGTTTGACATGGCAAGCATTGTTCACATAAAAATAGTCGGATGTTTTCTCTAAAACTTTCCTCGTGAAACTCGCTTTTTCAACGACGTCCAAACCTTACGTCAGAATTCGTTTCATGCATCCAGCAGCAGATATTAAGTTTTGTATCATGCACAGTGCATATTTTCAGACCCTCAATTGTATAATCCAAATTTAGCATTAGCACGAACCATTTTAAAATTAAAGTTTAACAGAATTATGTTCAGATAATTTGTGTGTAATTTATTAGACTCTTAATGTCTAATTGTGCACCAAAAAGACATTGATAGTCATTATTTGCTGCATTAACTTAAAGAAAATTTTGTTTTCCAATGAAAATTTTTAAAAGAAATTTTTGACTATCTATTGACTCTTTTGTACACGTTCAAACAATTTCTGCATGTGTGATTTTTGTAGTACTTACAAGATCAAACGTTTTAAATTTGATTAAGGCACATCTATGAATTCATGTATTATCCAAAATACATTATCTGAATGTAAAAAATAAACAAGTTTCTAAATGATCATTTGACAACACACATGCACTATTCAGAAGCCATTATACTCTAAGGCCGACATGATCTGAAAATATGCATGCACGTCTTAATCAAGCAAGAGACACAATAATTGTAGAAATACGGCCTCCCACTCATATCTTCTGGATGAAAATTACAAATGTGGAGTGACTATGAAGATGTGTAGTACAAACATTTAGAAAATATATTCCAATGCAGTGCGCTTATAACAGTGCAAATGTGCTACACATACACAGATCTGTAGCTGAATACAGAACTGTAACTTGTTGTCAGGGTCCATGGAAAATATAAAAAAAAAAAATCATTTAACCAATTGGTTCAAATTTCCATGGAAAAAATTCAAATTCAAATTGAATTTTGTTTTCTTTTTTTTTTTTTTTTTTTTTTTTTACCTATCTCTACTTTTTTTGTTTTGCAATTCATGAACTCCATAACAGAATCAAGTTATAGTTACAATCCTGGCAGATTGAGGAGCAAACCTTAAGTCCGAAGCCCACCAACTTGACTATGCATTCAAGGAGGAACAACAAGGTGAAGATGGAATTCATGTAGCTTAAAATGTCTAGGTAGATTAACTTCGCGTTGTAGTGCTACAGTAGCAGTGGATAGGAGGAAATAAAAAATACGACCAAAATTATGCTTTAGGATTTGGATAACAAAAAAAAAGTAAAATTAAAACCCAAAAAAATAATAAAAAGACGACACTGTACAAATAAAAAACACTACGCATCTAAAACTGCCAGTTTTTGGGGGTAACCTATGTTCTGTAATAAAAGAAACGAAAAATAAAAAAGTTTCAACCTCGATAGCGAAAGATGCAATTTTTAGGGCAACATGCAAGTAAAAGAATTAGAACGTGGCTAAATGCTGTAACGATGAATAGTAATAGATTTCTTTTTTTTCTGAGCAGAAAATGTGAGTATAAAATGATGAACATGCCGTGAAAGTTCTCCTTACCCTGACTCCAAATGCGATCAGCTTTAAAGTAAATTCAAGACCAAAGACGATAGTGAAGGCCAAGTTCATTTTTCCAAGTACGATACCGTACGTTTTGGACTGCTGGTAAAACTAAAATAAAAAGCAAATCAAAACAGCAAAGGGCATGAGACCTCAAACTGTGGCGACATTCACATTTTCAGCAATTCCAAAAATTAAATTAAAAAATCATACGATTGGAAAATTCAAATAAATGATACTTAACAAGTAAAAAATGATGGGTCCTACTTGCACATGCACATTTTATGGTGTCTTTTCACATGCTGTTACCATAACTTTTTTATATTTTTCATTACTGCGAAAAGTTAAAGGGGCAATCTGCTCAAATACAAAAATTTGTATTAAGTAAAGATCAAAATTAACATTTTCTGAAAATTCCTTTCTTTTTTAAACAAGTTTCTATAAATAATTACCATGAAAAGTATTTGGAACTATTTTTTGTGCGGAGGAAGGAGTGCTTTATCTGAGTGTATTGTCAAGTGGGGTATGCGAAGCACTAAAACAGCCAAACCCAATGAGGAAATGTACATTTATCTCAGAGATTTTTTTGATGCAGAAATCAAGCAGCTGTATTTTCTGTCAGGTGACAGATTGTATTTTATTGCTAGTCAATAGTACTGCATGTTTGAAGCGCTAGTCATGTGGCCGCATTCAACCAATCACACACTCAATTTTTAAATGGAGTTATGTGATTGGTTGAACTTGGCCGTGTGTTAAGCGCTTTTATTTGATTTCTTAAATTCCTTGTGAGCAAGATAGTTTTCCTCATTATGGCGAGATTGTCCCTTTAAATTTTTGCAATTTGTAATTTATTTTATCTTTCCTGAGAATTTTAAAGTTATGGTATATTTCATCAAGATCAAGAACGTTTCTGTGCATTTATTCGAGTCATGTGACCATGCAGTGAATAAGCAATTTATCAAATGCTAATTTTTTCTAAATACTTTTGTTTCCCCGACACAAAATTTAACAAGTTGAATTCAAGCGAAAATAAACTAGACGCCAATTGCGTCGCAATACTGTTTGTTAATTCTTCTGTGATTGCTTAACATGCAGAACACAAAAAAGAGAAATCTCTCTCGCAATACCATTTTTAGAAATTTGCTCAAACAAATTTATCAAGTAGGCCTAATCTGATTAATTAAGTGCACAATTAAGCATAGACTTATTCATCTACTTAAAACATGCCAGTTTCCAAACAGAAAATAAAAAAATTATTAGTTGAATAGGCTTGGCTATTTCATCAAATCCTATTTGGATCGGTGGAGATGTAAAAAAATTCCTACTTAAAATAAATGTATTAGATATCATCACGTTACCACGCACACCCTCACAACCACACCCACACACCCACACACAAACTCAGTCAGAATCCTAAGCGCTAAAAAAATTATTCAAAAAAAAATTAGTGGTTAATAAGCATTTGATTATCAACTACTCTAAAATCTGGCACAAATATCCGAGGAGCACAAACTTAAAAAACTATTAGTTAAATAATTAAAATTTGATATTTCATATACTGCATTAACTTCTAATTTCTAAACTTCATTCTGAATGTCGGTCAGTTTAAAAACACTGGTTTTCTATTAAAATTTCTTTAACAATTTTGCAATTTTAACAAACTTTTGTATTGCTGTGACATAAAGGAACCAACCAAATGCAGCATTATTCGAAAAATTATGAAAATAAGTAGCTGACTACTTACAGCTTCAATGACTTACATCATTTCACAATGTCTTACCTGCATCATTAGTAAAAGTGTGTTAACCACTATAAGTGACATAATCAAATAATCAAACGGTGTTGAAACAACCATCTTCCAAATACGGTATTTAAAACCGGATCTAGTCCTTGGAATATACCGTTGGGTTGGTTTCGCATTTATGGCGAAATCTATACACGATTTCTATTGATAAATATTTTTTTCACATAAGAAATAATTCTTCCACACTCGACGTCATTTTTATTACTTGGTTTTTGTCCATGTCTCCTTCTTCGAGTTCTGCTTCTCCTTGTTCTTGAAATGTGATGATGATCAAGGCAACGAAAATATTGACGAAGAAAAATGGAAAAACGATGAAAAACACTATGTAAAAGATGGCCATTTCTATTCGATATCGTGGTTGCGGCCCCCGATCTTTATGTGTAGAGTCCATTGACTTCATTAAAACTCTGTTACGTAAAGAAACAAAAGTTTGAAATATTGTTTACCTCCAAAAAAAATCGAATACGTACTGTGGCCAACCTTCACCGGTTTGTACAGTAAATAACGTTAACATGGCTATCGCTACATTGTCATAGTTAAATTCTTCTTTATCCCACGACCGGTTTTCGGCAGTTGGTGTTTTATCATCGGAAGTGAAGACGAAAAAATAACCTCTGAAAATTTGACAAAATAATTACCAACATGTGTCTAAAATAAGCTCCATTAAGGCTTACTGGCAATCTTTTTTCTCCAGTTTAGATTTATCGTTACAGGAAAAAAATTTCCCATTAAACAGTTGAACAGCAATAACAGCAAAAATAAATTGAAACAGAAGGTAAACTATTAAAATGTTGACAACATTCTTCAGTGAATTTACAACACAATCGAACACAGCCTACACGAAGCAATCATAAAAGTTAGATCAAATCTCGTTAAAAATTATTTTTACCTTTAGTTTTGGTACACGTTTTATAGTCTTTAAAGGTCTTAATACACGTAAAACTCTCAACGATTTAATTGTGCTTAAATTTTGGCTTACTTGACTATTCTCGCCTCTAAAAATAAAATTAAAAACCCACATCATATAACAATTTACATTCTAACCAAATCAAACTTACGTAAAAACAAAGCCTACTAGGGCAACTATAACTACAATGGCATCCAAAATGTTCCACAGATCTCTAATATAAGATCCTGGATGGAAAATAATTCCTAAATCAACAACCTGGAAAAAAAAAATTTTTTTTAATTCTTTCAACCAATGAAATTACAAATTAATGATTGTACCTTTAACACCATTTCCACGGTGAAGACCCCAGTGAAGGCGATATCAAAATAATCGAGAATATTATTTCTCTCTGAATCTTCATCAACAGGATCTTCAGCAGCAAGCGCTATGCTACTTAAAGCAATCACCAGCATAATAAAAAAATCGAAATATTTTAAATTTACTGTCCAGTGTGCTGCACGTCTAATACTATTTATTTAATAAAAAAAAACACCAGTTAAATATCAATACTAAAATTTAAGTAAATAATCTTACAAATTGGTCGGACTAAAAATAAACATTGAGGAGTAAGGCAGCATTGGCCGTGGCCCAGTAATTTCATCTTCCTCTTCTTCTTTTTGTTCTGCTTGTTCTAAAATAAATTTACCAACTGCTTAACAAACTCCATTTTGAATATAAACTCACCGTCTTCGTCACCCCCTTTATCCAATTTACCCTCGTCTAAAGGATCACCCGATGTTGGAGAAGGAATCATAACACTATCAGCAGTTAACCCTTCTTGTCCAGCTCCACGGGGTTGAAGGCCTGCCAACTCCCGTTGTAACTCTTCCTTGGCTCTCTGACAAATTTATTAAAAATCGTATTTATTATCCTGTGGATCAAAATTTTAAATATTACTTCTTTATCTTCTACTTCTTGTTCTTCTTCCGCTTGTGTCATTTCATTGGCACTGGCGAGATTATCTACAGCGATGGCTAAAAACACATTCAGAAGCGTATCTAAATGTCAGTTAAGGCAAATTTTCTATAGAATTTTAATTAATAGACAGTTTCCATTGGGCAACGTTATTAAAGTTTTCCATATGCAAACTGTCTAAAAAGTTAAACTTTGAATCAAGGATACAGTTTCCGAAAAGAACTAGAATTATGAAATACAAACTATATGGCATGCCCCCCTTAATTCCGCCATGAGCTTGAATGCCAAAATACATCACCTCATTCCAGTCTTCACCAGTCAGAATCTAAAATTTAAAAATTAAATCGTAACATCACAAAATTCTCAATTATTATCTTCAACCTAAACTACACTTTTCAAAATGCAAGTTATTAAGCCTGTTAAAAACTTTGTAATAAAATTATTCATCGCAATCTGTAACATCAACCAGTATATGTATATTAAAACTAAATAAACTATTTTATTATCTTAAACTAAAACTTCACTTTTCAAAATGCAAGTTATTAAGCCTGTTAAAAAACTTTTCAATAAAATTATTCATCGCAATCTGTAACATCAACCAGTATATATGTGTATTAAAACTAAATAAACTATGTTCAATCTATCAATTTGGACAGTGCTTTTATCTCACTACAATCAAAAAACTACCCACAATCCCCCTTTTCCGGTTTCAATGCATTATTCTATCATTCTAAAATAAACTCAGCACTTAAATTACATCTTTATACTACCTGAAATACTGTTATCAATGATAAAGAGAAAGTATCAAAATTCATTTCCGGTGTTTCATCCTCAAAATTGAACCTAGAGAAACGAAACTCTTTGAATTATAAAAAAAAAAAATTTTCCTTGTTAGTAGTTCCATTGGGTTATAATGAGGTGAAAAAATGCTATGAACGAACACGGGTTAGCTGTAATGTTAGTAGACAGATTATTTTTTTTTTTTTTTAGGAAAGGGAGCTGCAGGTATTCAACACTACAAAAATGTCTACGCGTAACACCTAATAAAACACGAAACGAAAATTAAAAGCTACAGAAATGGATGTTAGTTACATCTACAGTACTAAAGGTACAAGCAATAAAATATAATACCTGGAATACTGTGAGCAAGGCAATAGGAAAGCTGTTGAAATTGGTGTCTGGGGTCTCTTCCTCGAAGTTGAACCTACAAGGACATTCCAAACAAAATCGCTAGTTCTAAATCTATACTAAGTCTATACACAATTCAATTTAAGTGCAGGGTGTAGTTTATATTTAACTGAGTGCAGATCATTTAACTTAACATTTTAAAGACGAATACTTACTCTCCACCAAACAATTGCATCCCAAGTAATGCGAAGATGAGGATGAATAAGAAAAGCAAAAATAAGAGGGAAATAATAGAACGCATTGAGCGTAGTAATGAAACAACTAAGTTGCGTAGAGATGCCCAATACCTAAAAATTTTGTTAAGTTAATAAATGTTATAAATATTATGAACTCCATTAACTCACTTGGTCACTTTAAAGATCCTGAGTAGACGTAAGGCCCTAAGAACAGACAAGCCAAAGGAACCGTCTTTGAAACTGGACCAAATAACTTCAAATATACTGCCCGCTATAACCTATTATGAAAGCAGTCAAGTAGAGTAAGTGAAATTTCGGAATTCAGCAAACTTACTATACAGTCAAATCGGTTGAAAGAAGATTCTAAGTAACTGCGAGGGCCCAATGCGTACATTTTAAAAAACATTTCAGACAGGAAAAGTCCCAAAAATACAAATTCTGCATAGTCTGCAACAGATAAAACAATAGAAAATCGAAATTTAATCGAAAATCTCCTTACATAAAAAATCTGACAGCCAAGGTGGTTGATCGTAATGTTCCACTGCTGTACAGACTGTATTTAAAAATACCAAGACTATGACTGACCAATAAAAAAATTGGGTTTTCACAGTATGACGAATAAAAAACCTAAAAACAAAATTAGTTTTAGTAACTGTTTTACAATTGACCACTTTTCGTAATACCTGAAACGTTTTTCTGCTCGCCAGAAGCTTTTACATACTCCTTTATTCTTCATCTTGGACTTGAGATAGGAAGCCCGAGAAAAACCTTTTCAAGTTTATAAAAAGATTGCAGATCAAACATATGTATTTGTCAATTATTAAGTTTGCTCTTTTAAACCTTTTTTTTGAAAACGACTGTGCATCACAAAGCAAACAAACATGCAATTTAATACCTCAACACTCTTGTTGCAGGTTTATAACGAATTATGATTATAGATTTAAATTTTAATGTGTAGTAAAGTTTAAAAAAGAAAAAAATAATACTTTTCTATAAAATTACTACGTCAAATGTTATAAAAGTAAAAACTAAAATTCCTACTGAAACTCAAAAAACCCTAAGCCAAATTTTAAATCCACAAAAATTGCAACTCTTAATTTTATATTGCAGAGTATATATATATATTCATTAAATTGGCTTAGAGTTTAAACTACATTTGGGTCTGCTAAGGGGCATTTTAATCTGTTACCTTTGTCTTTTTGAAGTACTGGGCAAAAAGGAATGCGATGACATCAAGGAATGATATGCAAGAAAACAGTTAAGACACATTCATGCACAAGCCAAGGGACAATAAAAGCTTACGTCTGCTTTTTTCATATATATATATTTATAGATATTCAATGAAAACAAAAACAATCACAATTAATAACAACCAATTATACTGAACGAATTTTCATTAACGGACAATTGACAGCAAAAAATTAAAAAAACCAAACTACAAACAACTATAATTTTAATCATTTTTGTTTTCATGCTAAATCACCATAAACGAAGAAGTTAACCATCAACATCCATTATTTAAAAAAAAAAACCTCTTGTCTAAACTGAACTAAACCACAAAATCCCTACAAAAAAAATCTACAAAAAAAATTGAAAAAAAAATATTTATTAATACCTGGATGAAACCAACTGCTGCGCTACATTTCAAAAAGCAGCAATCTTACCTCCTTTCCCTTCATCTACCAGTCCTTCCTCATCGTCATCATCTTCCTCTTCTTCTTCATCCGATTCAGTACTTTTACTGTGTCCAATACTTTTTAATTTCTTCCTCTTTTTGGCTAATCGCAGCCGAGCTGATTTAAAATATCAAGAACACAACAGTTTGACAACATTAAGCTACAGGTGAAAGAGACTCTTAGCGGGCAGCACTACTGGTTATTTATATCAAGCAAGGTCCTAGCAATATTATTAGGAGTTTTCATTTATAATTAATTAATTACTCCCTAACTAATTGAGGATGTTGTTGGTTACTACCATTCATTCATGATGAACGCTCAGACACCTAATATTACTTTTCTACTACCTCACCTTCTCGTATATGTAATTTTTCTTCTTCTGTTGTTCTTTCTTCCGCAAGTATTACCTCCTCTATAAGTCAATATAGATAGTTTTAATACTTCATTATTTTATATTGCTAAATTTTTATTTACCCGCTTTACATATCCACTCAAAATAACCATTTAATGCAACATCGAACTGTTTTCTCGTTCGATCTTTTAAAAAGGCAGTGCGGCGTTCCACTCGCCCCTTCTCATTGGCAAATTCCCTGGGAATAAATATTTACTTTTAGATCGATTTTGGTGGAAAAAATATTAACTTACCCGCTAAGAACTCCAAGAACTAAATTGAGCATAAAAAATGATCCCAGTATTATAAGGGGAATAAAATACAACCAATTATACCAACTTCCTAATGCATCATTGGTCTAAAATGTCAATAAAAAATGTTTATAATGTATATTCTTTTATTTGAAGAGAAATGGCTCTTTTCAAAAAGAATCTTGTAAAATTTTAAGTCTTTTTGACGCCATTACTAAAAGCAATGTTTAAAAATAGAAGTACCCAATAGAGAATAGGAGTCCATCCTTCCATAGTAATGCATTGGAATACCGTGAGCATGGCAAAACCAATATTATCAAAACTTGTAATTCCATGATTCGGACCAACCCAACCAACTTTGCATACAGACTGGTTAACGTCACATACGTGACTACCCATTTTCCTAAGTGCTTCATTATCTGTTAAACAAGGCGCAGGTTGATCCCCAACCTTAATTATCTCGGCTGAAAATAATTCATAAAAACATCATTAATAATTGATTCATAAAAGATTCCAATTGCCAGATGACAATTTTCAGGGAATAACAAAGTCAAATAATTGCTGGGAAATAATTGTTTAGCAACAAATTTAGAAAGTGACAGTTTAGTGAGTTTGACAAGTAGCATTTCATGCCCCAAATTAAATGCAATATAAGAATAAGATTCAAAAATTAGGGGGCTTGCAGTGAAACCTATTGATTAAACTAAGACTTTTGTCACGAGAGAAATAATGAATTTGTGCAATTTGACTCGCAGAACGTATTCCAACTAATGAACGTTTACAAAAACAGTAGCGTGACAAAGCGTGACAAAGCGAGCAAGGAGGCCGCCTAGGGTACAAGGACTGAAGGGACGCAAAGTTGGAAGCACAACTTGAGGAACTTTCTTTTTTTACTGCAAAATTTTGGTTCTATGCCTTGGCGCAGTAATTTCTAGTTAGTGAATTTGGCTGACTGAACTCATACAATTCCTTAAAAACTTGGTATGCAAGGACAAAATAGGATTGCAATAGATATTCGCAAGTTCTGTAAGTCAAACTCTTAATTTCATTCGGGCAGCTTGAAGACAACTTGCAGCATAGAATGCCATTGGTAAAAAGCTTAGATAAGCGAAATTGCAGCAATTTCTTAATTCTGTTACAGAATTTTCATTAAAAATTGTTGGTACATTAGTTAAGATCAGTTAACTCTCCTTGTGACCTTTGCGACCTCAGTGCAATGGTTATCTCCAATATAGGAGTGATTTTAGCGACCTTGTTCATCAGTCAGCACTAACTCTTATTATTTCATTTTTGATTCTCACACTTGTTTGCACTTCCAAGCATAAAATATGACTGTGCAAAACTCACTATTTATAAAACAGATGGTGTAAGAATGTTTCCCCATGAAAACTGTTTACTAGTAAGGCTGCCACGTTTGCATTGCGACAAAACACCATTAAATTACCAATCGTGTCCAAATATGCTTTAACAGTAAATCATGA
This sequence comes from Pachymerium ferrugineum, assembly GCA_034686365.1. Lineage (NCBI taxonomy): Eukaryota > Metazoa > Arthropoda > Chilopoda > Geophilomorpha > Geophilidae > Pachymerium > Pachymerium ferrugineum. Next base: position 23,985 of record JAQGAS010000416.1, on the reverse strand, counting down.
AAACATAATTTTGTCGTAATGCCCACAAGACAGCAAAAATCCCATTTCATTACTCACTTGGATCTTCTAAACTAAAACAAGTTCTGTGAAAAACACCAGAATAAAATTCTAGACCGATAATTGCAAAAATTACTATAGCAAATAAAACTAAAAGTCCAATTTGTAAAAGTGGTGCCATAGCTTTTATAATTGATTTCAATACTACTTGAAGACCTGAAAAAAAATAAAAACGTAACATTAATAATCATGTATACACCCATTTCCATGCATTATTTTAATTATGCAACCAGGGCAGCTTTGAAAATACTAACAAACCAACTTGAATTTTGTACAATTACCAGCGTCACTTAGTAGTCACCAGCACTTCTATATTTTTAATAATTTCCCCGCGACCCTCATATTTCAAAGTTTCCCTGGTTCAATATTACATTTCATCTCATATCATCTACAACGTTATTGCCTAAAAAAATTCCATACGCATTTCTTCTAACTTACTTGGAATACCAGAAACTAACTTGAGAGGTCTTAAAACTCGGATGGCTCGTAACGTTCTTAAATCTATGTCTAAATCGGTTGGAGCAAAAATGGTCACAATCCTAGAAACAAGACACGACTAATTTACTAAAACGTCATGCAAATTATTTTATTCCCTACACTAAACCCATGCTTAACTCTATGATCTAACTATTCTACAAACTATATTAAATGCTACACCCTTTATACATTTTATCATATCTTGCCCTGCAAACAATGATCTACATAATAAGAAGATTCACTAATGGATAACTATGTCAGTGTTGGCCCTGCCCACAAAAACGTTAGCGTAAAAATTTACAAAAAATTTATCAATGTTAACTTATTTAAATTTTTATCCCACCTTTGATCTAATAATTTGTAGTTCTTATTCAACACCATTGAAACAACAACGTTAGTGGCCACCTGTGTGAACCTAGCTTTATGGTCAAGTTACATTCTACCAAGCTTTGGTTACGTGGGATTAACAAAATATTCTGCAATCATGTCTTTTAATTTCCACTTATAAAAAGATTAGCTGAAGCATAATGTGGAACAATTATTAGTCGTGTTAAGGGTTCATTAAAGGTAGGCGCACACCCAAGACTTAACGTAACGCAACGTACCTATCGACCTAATTTTATTCATGCCGATTTTTCATCGGGTAAACTTTAAATTTGACCTGCATTCGGATGAAAGGAGTAAGTTTCAAGAAAGTCGATTGAACAGACATAGCAAAATTACTTATTAAACATAATTTTGTTTGGTCAAGTACGCGTTGTTTAAACTCTTTAAGCCCTAAGGTACGTTTAGTCTGATTGGTTTAAACACAAGCGCTTATTTATCATTCCACTTATAACACAGCGCGTTAATTTTAGCATAAGCAAGGCCAACACTATCTACATGTTAATGAGTAACTAATAAATACATCTCAAAACATTGTCTCCAAAAAAAAAAAGATGCAAGGCTGTAAAAGGATTTTTTATGTACGATGAAATGTGAGAGCACACGTCCCATGCAGATGGTCGTCAACTTTATCCTTTAACTTACTTGGAAACCGAGACACCAGTTTTAAAGGACGCAAAACACGAAAAGATCTTAACATTCTCAAATCGACATTAACATGTGCTTCAGCAAAAACAGTTAAAAGTCTGAAAAGAAGAATTTTTTTTCTCGTTTATATTTAGAAATCTCAATAAAGGTCTCCATAGTGCTCTGCAGGGAAGCATCTTCCGGGGAGCTTTTTTTAAAAAGTTTCAATAAAAAAGTTCAATTGATTTTCAAAATTCTCTAACAATAACAAACCCCTGGAATTACTAAAAATAACTAACCAACTTATTTACCTAGTACTAGTATTAAGAACAGATTTGCAAAAATAAATAAAAATACCTACCCGGTAACTACCACTACGAAATCCATGACGTTCCAAATATTTCGTAAATACGCTCCTCTATGCAATGCAAATCCTAATGCTAGAATCTTTAATGAAGCTTCTACACAGAAAATTCCAAGAAAATAAGGCTCAGTCGCTTCCTATTTACCAAAATAAAAAGAAATTCATTATTAATTCAAAAATTCTTTAAACTGTTGCTTTCCGTTTGGCTACATATTTTATTTAGAGACAGTAACTAAAAAACAAATCCTTTTTTTTTTTAGTTGTGTGAAGGGACAACGTTTAAGGTGTAATCAATAAATACAATTGTCGCCTAGTGGCAGTTTTGTCTTTTCTATTTATTCATTACAATCTCTAACTGCAGGGGAATATTGTTTATTATTCCTATAATAATAAATTTTTAAGGGAATATTAAATCAGGAAAATTTCTATGGTATAAAAGGGGGAATTTTTATTTTGCATTTCGTTTTGGGTTCTCACTAACTCTAATATTGATTAAACACAAACGGAAACACTATATTTTTATAACCCAATTTTATATATAAAAGAGGGAATTGATTTACACAAAAATTTCTAAACTTACCAGATCTTTTGTTAAATTGGTCTTGTCACTCTTTGGAAGATGCTCTTCAAGTGCCAAGACTATACAATTCGCTATAATAGTCATTAATACCACATATTCAAATGGAGTGAAAGAATTAAGGAAATGTAAGACAGGAAAAAGCCATTATTCACATATTTCTAAAAATCCCTGCCCTTCAATTGTATATTCAACATAGAAAATCTATGAAAAACCCCCATTTTTAAAGCTGATAGAAATTCATCCTTAAGAAATCAATTCTAATCTTTTTTTTTTTTTTAAATAAACCACAAGAAATTAAAACCTTTCATACGCATTAAAAACCAATCAATGAACTTTAAGACACAGGTAAAGAGGAAATACTATCACATACATATAAAAAGTGGTCTTTGCCAAAAAAGTGTGTCAGGGAGGAAAAGCCAAACCCAACCAGCCATTCAAAAACGCAGAGATCAGATTCAATGGCTGGCAAGCAAAATATCTTTTTATTTCTTTTTTAAAAATTATTAGAATGATATCATCATCGAAGACCTTTCATTTATTAAATAGAATTCCACATGTTCAAATAATTGCACTCGGCTTTTTCCAACCCAGTTAAGCAACCCTAACCTCCATTATCTCATTCAATAAATGGTTTTACACAGAATTTTATTTCCCAATACCAAAAAACGCGTCATTATTAAGACCCCAACCACTAAAATTAATGATGTTGAGTCATTTTTATTCCAAGTACGTTAACTCGTTTACTAGAAAATCAAACACAATGAAAGAATAAACTTAAAACGTTTATTAAAGGCAGACTCGCCTCTTTGGGCAAATTGAAATTAGATAAACCAAATCAATAGTAACCAATGAAATTGTGTTTAGAAGCCGGGTTTGGCACCAATTAAAGGTGACAAAACAGAAAGGAGGAGATGCACTGATTAAGAGAGTTAGTTATCACTATACTTATTTCCAGCTTCTAATTTCATTTTTCTTTATCCTATGCATGAAATCCAACTCCTCAAAAGTGTTGATTGCCCCTTTAAGGGAATAGTTTAATGACTGAAGGGGTGAAAGAGATAAAATATCGCCTCATGGGTTATCTACTCGCCGTTTCCACCATTTTTAAAAACGGTGTACGACGTCATCAAAGAAAACGAAACAGGTTCGGAAAACGGGATTTCACGACCAAAACGGTATTTGCATTTGCATTGCATTGGAATGGCTGTTTACACGACATTGAAAACACAAGATATAATATCTCGTGGTTTTCTCTTCTTTCATGACGTCGTAGACAAGTTTTTAAAAATGGAGAAGACACCTACTGCGCTTTTAATAACTTCGAAAATTTATTTACAAGACAGTACGCGTTTTCATGAAACTAAAGTCGAAATTAAAAATATTTTGTACCACTCTTTTCACCATCATTAGTGACTCCACCCGTGATACTCTTCCTTTAAGTTATTTACTCGTGTTTTATTCTCATTCACTTACTACAGTCTAATTTACCAAATGATGTTCTATCTTTCTCCTTCTCCCCTGAATTTCCTTCTCTACTATTTTGAGTAGAATATTAAACACGCAACTTTGGTTGTACCCAATAAAAAATTCCATTCATATGTTAATACAAAATGATCACACTTTTACTAGTAATTTTTCCTCCCTACTAATTTAGAAAAAATGAATTTCCTGATCAAGTTTGCTTTATATTTTTCATTTTTTATTTTTTGTTATGATAGTGAAACAGCTTATTTACGCTATCTAATCCTTTTACGACACTCGTAATTTCATCACGTTTGAGCAAGTAAGCGATCAAAACCATTCGATTACATAGACACGCTTTAATGCAACAACCTTTTAGAACGTCATTTTCACTCCTTTAAAAATTTTACTAAATTCGACTACATCTGACCACTTCAACTTTTTCATTTAAAAAAAATTCACCACCTGCTGATTTTTTTTTAAATAAAATAGTCTGCGGTTCACTTAAAAACCCGAAATTACCCATCAACAGACGGCGCAGATGTGACTCGTGCAATACCCAAAAACTCTTTAAATGAAAAAAAAAACCCAAAATTAATTCCACGTCCACAAAAACTCTGACACAAACATTAAAAAAAACACCAATATCAACAATCAACACCTTGAAACACTTATCGTAATGAATAAAGACGCACACAAAGATGATGATCAAGCAAAAGGCAAAGTAAATATGTATTAAAAATATAGAATTAGTAGGTAAAACCTTGTCCTTGTACATCGATTATCGCAGACGCCATAATTTACCCACCAACCCTCGGGTTGATGTTACTTTAAAAAATATGAGCGCGCTACTGATGTTTTAATTATAAAAAGGATATGGCCATTCGATGATAAACTTGGTGTACTTTCGAACAATGTTGTCTTCACTTAAAATAAATAGCGAACTAGGCCCTTTCCCGGCCGGCACTGGCTGTCGCTTTCGAGGAGCCATTCTGCGTTTCTCTCCTATGAATTCTTCCAAGTTAAGAACACATCTTTCACAAGGATCCAACCAAAATTAAATCGTTCCTCATAGCTAGTATAGCCATGATCTCGCCGTTGGCGCAGGATTCTGTTCGTGAGCGAATATGAATCGCTTCTTCTCACCACCCACTAACCGTAGTTGCGCTCAACATGGCGGTGGCGCCCGACATTAACACTGACCGTACCTGCAACCTGCAACGTCTATTACGGCACCATTTGGACTGGACATTTGGAGCCGAAGTACCTTCACTATGTGTAACGTCCGATTTTGGTCTGTATTCATACAAGCAGAATTCCTTCAGTAGCGAAGCCCGACACACTTCGGATGTCAAAACGAGGTGATCGACGATCGAATGTGACGTCACGGAACGGGAATCACAATGACGTTATTCGAGAGGCAGCCCACTGATATTAGGGCGGGCATGCGCAGCTCACTTCAAGGTCGTTTGTCTGTTATTGTAGCATGGGGAGTGAGATGCTCCATCGTTTATCAATTCATTTTCTATATAAAATAAAAGTTCTGTTGCACCATTTTTATTTACATTTATTTACAATGCGTATAAAATCAATCATTTAGCATGATGTGAGCTTAAAATTTCAAGGGAGTCATATGATTATATAAAAAAATCTTCCACATATAGGTGCATTATTAACACGATTGCCATTCCAACCAACATAGATGCACTTTGAACTGCCAGAACACTGAATGACTTGTTGTGGTTTCTTAATTCAGGCAACTTTAAAATAAATTATTTATTACAAATAAAATTTTAAAAATAATATTTTTTTAATTATACCATATCGCCAACAGCGATGTAAAGAAACATAGCTGCTGTGAATGCAAAAATCCATTGTCGCATCGTTTGCTCAAATCCAAGATTAACACCAACGTACAAACCGAGAAAAGCTGTTAAAGCAGATGCAAGGTTTGCGAATAAAGCGTTTTGGATGGATAAACCAGTTGATCGCAGAATAACAAAGTCACCTTTAAAAAAATATTACAATTTTTTTTAAAAGAAAAGTTTATATGTAAAATGCAATAAAACAACAGCAAATAAACTCGTGTCTGACTTTTCGTTTATAATAGCAGCCGCATTGAGGTCATGGTCAGAGCATAATGTGACACAAAAACAGGATCGAAAGAGTTAAAGTTACCAAATTGAATCTAAACTGACTTTAATCTGTATAACTACGCATTGCCCAACAACTACTTTCACCCAGAAATTTGTTAATCTAAATATTAAGCTAAGTTCACACCTGTGCACATTGAAGTAACACAAAAAAAGCCGCTGGAAGGAAAATAATATAAACGTAGAATTGTGTCATTTTTAATGTGAACACATGTGGGTTGGGTGTCGAACCGAAAATAGACTCTTACCAAATTCATGCGGTAATTCGTGACAAAAAATTGCCAGTGATGTTGATATACCACTTTGTAATCCGCTGGTAAAAGCCGCACCAACAGCTAAACCATCACCAAAATTATGCACAGCATCACCCAATAAAATAACCATCGCAAGGGGTTTTAAATCTGTAAATAATTTTCTCAGTCATACGGAATCTAGAAAAATTCAACTTTTATTACCACGAAAGGAAGTCGTTTCACCCTCGTGCAATATAAATGGCACAGGTGCAGTAGCACCGCAACTACCTGTAGGAGTTTCAGGATGATGACTGTGAGATGCGGGTGACGAACAAGCCTAGAAAACAAGAACCGCCACCTACTATGTAATACATAAAAATCAATAACATACTGTTTTATTAGCGGGTGTTCCTTCACCCCACGGTAAAATGTCTTCAGGAAAAGGGATATGGCTGTGGCTATGTCTTCGTGGACAACGGTGAGAAGTCTGCAATAAATAAAATTCAAAAATAAATTCAAAAACTCCAAATATGTAAAAACCTTATCTTGATGATGGGCCAAATCCATAACAGTTTCAAAGGTAAACAAACCAAATATAGTAACCATTATAAGAACTTTTCTCCACACTGCCATAGGATCTTCATTCACATGACCTTCGCATGTGTCAGCAATAGCTTCAGGTATAAGATGCAAAACTGCGTCACCAATCATAAATCCAAGTCCAAATGCAATAAAACCCGTTATAACATATTTGTAAACTCTACAACGTAAACAGGGGATAAGTAAGACACCAGCGATTGAACATAGACTGATAAGAAGTACAGCCAGAGTTCCGTAGCCATAAGCTAAAAAATGTCAATATAATAGGAGAAAAGAACAAAAATCTGAATTATACTTTCATATGCAGTCAATTCGCGTTCTGTTTTATTTATAGGTTTATGGTCATGTCGGTATGTAGGACACCATGATGGAGGACATATTGCCATCTGAAATTTTATATATTTGTATTGTATTGTATAAATGTATAAGTTCTAAATTGATTACTGTAAAAGCCTTCTTGAAATCGGAATGGTTGTTCAAACGATGTATTTCTGGTAAAAATAAATTTCTTAAGTCATAATAAATTGGTTGAAGCGGTATTTTTTTCTTACTGAAGTTTTTCGGGTCGTCTTTGTTATTTTTCACAAGTGTTTGGTCAAGTATGTTACATATGCAATCCTTTCCTTCGTGAATAAGGAATGTTCTTGCCAGCCAGGATTGAGGCATAGGTGTATAATCAGTAGAGATATTATATAGGGAATGAGATGTTACTGATATTGCATTTTTCATGATGAATAGTAGTGTGTATATGAAAGTTACATACATCTCAGGATGAATAACATATCAAATTTAAAACTTTCTCGACATTTTGACAGTAAGATATTGTTTGTGTTCTGTAAAACGTGCAGTTCAATCCAGGCTAGAGTTGAATTGTTGATTAGTTTTCAATTATGCCACCATGGGGCTGTTGATTTCCGGTTACTTTAATAGCTTTCCTGCATTAAATAAGTCTATTTATAAAGCCAACTTACAGGGGGTGCTTTTAATTAAATGCACATCCGAGTGTTTTTAAAATTTTATTATCAATTAACACTTTTTTTTCTAGTCTCTAATTTCAGTTTGTCCTTACGTTAAATATTATATCACATCTCATTTTTCATAAAAATTATTTTTTTTTTTTTGGACACGGTTTGCTCACTCTTCATTTACTTGCATATTACAACATCAATATCATGTCATATATCCCTTTTATAATTACACATTAATGTGATATGGCCGTTATAAATAATTTAAAAATCAATAGGCCCAGAAAAATTTTTCACCCATCATATTAAAAATGTACAAACAGTCGTAGAAATTACAATAATCGTTAACATTAACTCGTCCAACTTAAACAGAACAGGATTTTCTCAGAAACGAGTCAAATACTTAAAACTATCTGCCAATTTCCATGACCAAGCAATTTTTCATACCCACTAAATTCCTAGAAAGAGCTGCAGAATACAATCAAGAGACTTAAAGAAGATGTCTTGATAAGTGCAGAACTGAATAAAAAAATTATAAGGGAATGTATATATGGTATACAGTGAAGTACCACTGATTTTCCATCATGGCAGTACTGCAATAATACAATCTTGCAGTTTTGCATATAATACTTAATATATTACGACCTGATATGATTATCACATTAAATAGCTGCCTGAACATACAGTATACAATTATACCAAATGTGTAGACATAGTTTACTAAAAATATATATAAATATAGCATTCATTTCATATATATGTATATTCAACATCTAAACCACAATAAATTGCATTGATATAATAGGCACGTAACAACATGAACAACGGTTAAATTACACCAATTTTTGCATTGCGAAACGCTTAGACGTTACATGAATTACGGTATACATTATTCACCATATAAAAACGATAAAGATTTTTGTCTAAGTTCTCGAGCGGATTTTTTCTCCTCCGTAACAACCAATTTTAGTCGTTTATGTCTAGGATCAGCGTACGCTGTTGATATCAAATTCGCAGCTGATTGATGATCCAATCCTTGGAGACCGAGTTTGCCAACGCTTAATATTATGTGACCTACTCGAAGTCCACCGGCTTCAAATGCAGCACCATTAGGCTAATAAAAATAATTTATCGATGAAAAATAGTTCTATGAATAGAATAAAAGTCAAGTTCAAACCTGAATATTAACAACTCGAGGTAAAGAATGTCGCGTGTCTGATCCTCCTTCTATAACAACTCCAAGAGTTGGTTTCGATTTTTCTATCATAACTGTCATATTTCCATTTTTGTCGTACCAGTAATTCGATTTTTTTCTCTGTTTTTTGAATACTACATTTCGTTAAATATTTATTACAGTTTTAAAGAAAATTGTGTTTACATACAGACGATTTTTTACTTGTGTCTTTTGGTTTCGTTTCCAATTGAAAAGTCACGCGGGGACCTTCATCTGATTTCTGTAAAACATAAATAAGAAATAATTCAAATAAAAATTGCATAAACAAAAATGTCATTTTACACAAACACTTACCTTTGGTCATTTTATCTAAGTCACATATTTTTTTTTATTATTATTAAAAGGCTATACTAAAATCACAACAAACATTTTTAATGGACATAATGAAAAGTATAACTGAAAACTAAACGTACACTCTAAGTAATGGTTAATAAAAACCATATGAAATCCTATAATACTGATTGATAGTAACAAACTTGCATCATCAGAGAATAAAATAATTCAAACAAATTTTTCTCATTAAAAGTTTAGAGGCGACTATTTAAACTGTAAAAAATGAAATTTTACTTAATTTGATATGACTCAGTAATGTGTATGCATTAATCAACGAATTGAAACATTGTAACATACAATACCACAATTTGACAAGAGAAAAACAAACTTTGAAAAGCACAAATAACAATTTAAGTTTTCAATCTAATTTTTTTAAAAGCCTGTCACTAAATCTGCATATTTTTTTAAGTGAATTTCAATTTTCATAATATTAGGCCCTATAAATGCTTACAAAAACTGGCGTTAAAATTTGCTTTTTAAATGAAATGTAAAAATACAAAAATTTTCATTTTCAATTTTTTTTTTAATATTCCCCGCACTGTTTATCAATTTTTTTGGCATCATTACCCCACTATTTCATGATTCCGCAATAAATGTAAAACTAAAAAATATTTGAAATCACACTAAAAAATATCGTATTTGGTGAGCAACAACAGTGCGTCACTATCTAACTCCAAAATAGCTACAAAAAATTTAGCAACAACCGCTACACAAATTTCACGTACGCCGTAAAATATATTTGCTTATGGACCGGTCAAATTATCACGTAGAATTACGAAAACAAAACAACTTATTTTTATCTGCTATAAATCCTCGAAGTATGATTTTACAATATATAATTTTTAGATGTAGGGCAAATATTAAAAATGCACGCTAAAATACAATACGAAATCTCTACGAAATCTTTAAACATGGGTTTACATTGGCTCCATGTCAATTCCCCATTGCGCATGCTTAAAGGTGTCATTATATTTTTTATTAATCCTATTTGAAACGCACCCAAAAAAGCTCCGCCCTTGAGTAGCTTCACTGCAAAACATTGCCCTACAGGGAAGCCTATTGATTAGTGATAATGCCAATGACCACAACCCTATGAATTTTATAGCAATTATCTTACCCAAGTTTATTAAGATATTTTAATCAACATCCAGTCAATGTATTTCTCCCCAATAGGAAACTACGTGGTTATCAAGAGAAGACCTCTACAAAGAGTTTGCTTATTTTTTTTTTTAAATTTATATTCGGAATATTTCTAAATCTCAAAAATGTTAATTTCCTTGAAATGATGCTGACCACGTCACAGGATCTAAAAATTAAAATTGATCAAAACTTTGAAAGAAAAAAAAATTCCGTTCTTCCAAAAGAGGAGGCACTTCAAACGGTAAAAATTCTGGCTCCGCTCTTAGTTATCTCACCAATTAAAAAACAAAACCTATTTCCTACCATAAGGTCAGATCTTTGTTTTTAAATACAGATCTACAAAGCTAAAAATGTTACTCTCAAGCACGATGTAGAATTCTAAAAGGTGAAAAACGGTGATTACTTAAAACTAATGTGATTCCAAACCCAAAAAAAAACGTGTGCAAAAATGCACCCATCAAAAGATACTTGAAAATTCTGTTGTACACATTAAATACTACACTACATTAAACCCTGTACATTTGCTACAATACAACAGAATGATATGGAAAGTTATTATTACAAGGTTCAAACAAATTTGATTATAAAGGTAGAGTAATTCTAAAACCCCGTTGAAAAAATCCAGAGACCAACATTAAATTAATAACATAAAGTGAACGATATTGCTCTCTGGTTCCGTAAAATTAGATATGTGTTGACTTATGACGTCACAACCACATAGTGCCTACACACCCAATAATTGCAACATGCGTAAAACTCACAAAATAAATAAAATTTTGGATAAAAATTAATTTGCTCTCTCCCACTCTGAGTACATCTGCTGTCAGGGCAATGCAAGCTGACACAAAACAATTATTCAGCATAGAAAATAAAAAATCAAAACACATCAATTAAGATAGCTCAGCTAACGGAAGACTGGGTGGACATCAGGCCTGATATGAATTTTTTTTAAAACCTTTTAACCTTATGGCCGGGGAAGAGATGAACTGCGATTTGATCGCCCAGTGTAACGACTGGAATTTCGGCCAGACCGCCATTTTGGATAGCGATGTACTACAGGCGAATGGGATTGATAAGTGGGCTCTTCCTATAAATAAAACAAAAAGAAAAAAGTTTTCATCATACAGTTCCATCGTCCAAAGCTTTCTTTTTCTCTTTGAAAAAAATTAAAAAAATATATTAAAAGGGCAAATTAAGCATCTACTAAGCATGCTGGGTAATTTCCAAACTATATAAACTAGTTGGATGGGTCGGGGTTATATTTAAATTTAATATTCCATTAGATAAAAGGATTTTATTGCACAAACAGTCATTTCAATCATGTTTATAAACCCCCCCAAAGTCTTCACTGCATATTAGATGGTTCATAATAAAATGAATGGAGACCTAAAAATTCCTAACATTTATTTGTATTGAATATCAGCTTTACATTTCTCCTGACAGCAGACATTTAATATTGAAAAGCGATACTTTTGGTTTTATTCATCCAATACAAAATTTTTAATAAAACCAAAAAACCGCCATCAATAAAACTGATACGTCTACTCAGCATGATTGAAGTAGTAAGGTTATAAGGTGATATAAACAGAAGCGGGAAAAGCCATTCGGGGTTTAAAAACCAATCAGATGCTTCCCCGCACAATACCATCAACTGTACTTAAAAAAATAAAAAGGTAAATAAAAATAACAACATTACTTACATAATTCCCAGACATGTCAAGATCAGTTTGTTCACTTCCAATACTCCATCGTCTGTCAGCTGAACGCCGTTGATGACTGACCGCATTCTCATGCTGATAATCATTTTCGCCAGCTTGGTATCTAGTCAATCCCTGTATCAATCATCAAAATTATATAAAAATAAATTCATTAATCGTAGTAACCACCTAAAATATTACTTGGACATCTTCTATACTGCGCCTGCGTCGTTCATATCCGTGATGCACCGGATCCCTACTCCTCGATTGCCAAGAATCTGGCATCCCTCCGCCAATTCCGTTCCTCGTCAGAGGGCTCTGAAGAGGTAAGGGAACCGCATGTTTTAGCACTTTCGGTGTGGATCTATAACATCCAATAATAACAAACCATAAATTTATTAGGCCTCAATAAGTTTTTTATCTAACCCGGCGGGGAATAAATACCTATTAGCAACATAGTATGAACCGTTGGTTGAATCGACTCCGCTGTCTTCACTCGGTGTGTGTAAATCTTCGTCAGACATGTAACCGCCGGGTAATGATGAACTAAATGCAGAAGATAATCCATGGTGCCGTGTCGGGTGTACAGAACGGGGGACGTCGTAAGGTTGTTGTAAAATACTAGAGTTGTGATCCAGATTTGCATATCGCGGAAGATCTCTCTATAGAAATTAAAAATATTAAGATAAAATCCGAGTGAATTTTTATATTTCTGCATTGGGGAGTGCGGGGTTGGTTGCAACGTTGGCCACCCGAATGGCGCAATGTGTCATTGCGCTTGTTGTTGCTGTTGTTACATAAATTTCGAAAAACAGTAATAACACTACAAAGTTTAAACAATACTTTGAGTTGGTTATGTTACGATTCAATTAATTTTTTATAAACCAATTCAAAATAATTTTAAAACACTTGCAGGCATTAGTTATTATTGTTAAATAATTTTATGTAAAAAAAAAAAATTTTAACTGAGCACCAATTTTTGGACAAATTTATTGCCCAACGAAATTTTTCAATGCTTTGTAGTACCCAGTGCGCTGTGGCGCCCTTACATCCAGTGGCAGCACTTCGTACTAAAAGCGCACTCCCCATTATTTACTCTGTTGTTTCTCGGTGATGATGTACTGGCTACGTGGCTTGTCAAATGGTCCATCGATATGGATGAAAAACGATTATGAGATGACCGGTCGTCCGGTCCTAATCGTTGTCGTGTCTGTAGAAATATAAAGAAATATATACTTTGTGGGAAGAGATTGATACAACGACGCCATCTATTGGCAATCGTTCTATTTAACCAATTGAAGAGTTTAATATTTTTCTTAATTTACACAGTCATAATAAAAACATTAATTTAATTATTTCAACTTACTCGGGCCATTTCCAGGTCCTTTTTATAAATCATTTCGTCGAATTTATGTAAATCAGCAGGATGTATCACTTCTCTAATATCTTGCAAGAGAGCATACTAAATATGAAAATAAATTAGAATGACTACCTTTGAATATAAACAAAAATTACTTTTTCTTCAGTTTCGAACATTTCCAATAAAACAGCAACGAAAGAATCGATGGTCATTTGACGTCGTTCGTATTCAATTCGATAGTAATTTAACGTAGCCAACTCAGCTTTTGTTAACACTAATTTCGCTTTCTCATTCAAGATCCTCAATGCTTGTATATCGATTGTGTGAACCAAATTTTCGTATGGGTGTAATCCTGAATTCAAACAACCTTTACGTTGTAGCCTAAAAATATAATACAATACAAAATTAAGTGGCTAAGTTAACACCTGCATTCACATTACAAGTAAGCAGAAATGATGCAGAGATTTTCTGATTGGTTCACATCCACTTAAAAACTTTGCGGACAAGTCTATCAATGCAGTTTCTACGTTTACTTCTTAGTGAATGTTTAATGGTTTAACGGACTACCATTAAAGTAAGAAAATTACCTAGATGATCGAGCAGGTAGTCCAGAATTTTGTCTATCATACAACCAACTATTTTCGTCGTACGTGGTGCAAGAATACGGAACTTTCCCAACTTCTCGAATGGTCATTACCATCAACGGTGAATACTTAAGTACTCGTACGGCTTCATCGTGTGTAATATCAAGAAAACTCTGGTTGTTCACTTCTAATATTTGATCCCCCACCTAATAATAAGAACAAAATTTAATAAAAAATTCATACAGTTACTACATTCGATTTAATACCTTCAGGGAGGCCATATCTGCAACAGATAGTTTATCGACTCCTGTTATATACACACCAAGACCATATTCAACGCCACCTCGTATCATCAACCCTAAACTCTGTCCTTTATCAATCCGTAAAGTAACCTTTGAAAAAAAAAACAAATAAAAAAGATTAATTTTCACCTTTCTAGAAAAGCGAGGACACCAAACTTCCGGTTTGCAACCCAAACCGGAAATTGCGCAAACTCCAAATGTGAAATAAATCCTCTCCCTTTTTTTTCCTGATTGTATCAATCAATTTTAACGATCCAATCTCATAATTTACCTTTCGAATTCTCGGTGAATGATGTAACCTGGAAACTGCTTTACGATGCGCTGGGCTACTATAGAAGCTGTGATCATATTCAGGAGGTGGAGAAACGCTTCGACCTTCACTATCAAGCCACGTGTATGTTTGATGTACAATACACGCACCCGGAATCCTCGCCGGTGAACACACGACCAAATCAAGCCGCGGTGCTGCTTTCAATATCTGGAAAACAAAATATGAATAGTTTTTTTTTACTCAGAAGAAAAGCAGGAAAGCCCAACTCTTACCTTAATCGCTTCTTCATGAGAAATATTCTCAAACGACGTGTCATTAACACTTAAAATCTCATCACCCGGCATTAATCCGGCACGATCGGCCACACTTCTTTCCATAACTTTCGAAACAAAAATTCCAATTCCCAATTCTCTGCCACCACGAATGCTAAACCCAAGTCCGACGCCTAAATCCGACGACCGCCGTAAAACAATTCTTCGAACGTGTCTCCGCCCGGCATACGAGTCCAAATCATCACCGTCGTACATGCTCAAATTTCTTACGCTTTTGCTTCTTCGAAACGGCACCCCGTACGTTTGTTCCGGCATCATTCCGTACGAATCACCCGTTGGCATGGCGTTCAAAGACAACGTCGATCCCCATCCACTGCGATGCGGTCGGTACAACGTCATCTTTAGTTTTAACTTGATATGATTCGATTTTTTCTTTTTTCTTTTTTTTTCTATTATCACATTATTAATTCGAGTTGACGGTTTCGAGTTGTTTTACCTGAATTGTAGATACTAACATTCGCCATTTACATTTATCGGTGGTTTTTCATTGACGGAAATAATCAAGTTGCGTTTCTTCACGTGCATTTGTGCGTGTAAAATGATAATTTTCCGTTTCTACCCGTTTAGAAGCACAAATATCAGTGATGAAACGCCTTGTAGCTGTCCCCACTTCAGAAGCCACACCATGCAATTCGATACACCATGTCGATCGAAAAGTACAACTGAAAAGATCAATGCTGCGAGCAAGAACCCGGAAATGGTTTTTAGCACGCATGCGTCGTGCTTTTGGATGTAGATTATTTTGAACAAAATAATTGAGTAATTATTATTATTTTTATAGCTGAAAACTGGAAATGTATTAACGATTGTAATAATAAAATTAAATTTGTCCTTCTCGTTTTGTTTTTTAATTATTTTTTGAGTTGGACACAGTATTATTGCTTGCATTATTTTTATCCGACCGTGATGAAAACAGTTAAAGACAGAAATTGCAAACTTTCAATTAGCGTTAACATGGATATCATGATAACATCATCAACAAAAAAAAAAATCGAATCCCTACGTCAAGGGCTTCACTGCACAGCTTGAATAATCAATGCAACCTAGTGTCGATTTAAAAAACTAATAAAATTTTATGATTCAGTTGGATTTATGTTAATAAAAACCGTAGTTTATAATTTCCTTCCAAAAATGATTCGGTCGTTATAAATAAAACACATTTCTTTCAATATAAAAGATATAAAAATAGCGCCGCCTTTCGATAAAATTAAATATATTAATCAATAAAGCCTACTGTGAACAGATGATAAATTTCCTCAAAGACTATCCTATGTCTGAAAGCAGCAAAAATGGGATGAAAAAATTGAAAAGAGTGCAATGGTAGGCAGAAAGAAATAAAAATAAAAATTTAACGATGAATCTTCGGGTAAGTTACAAGAAATAGTGCCAAATTGATGACAACGTCTCATGTATTTTTCTTTTAGATTTTAACAATATGACCGACACAGATACAATTCATAAAAGATACCTAGACACCTCTTCGGAAATTCATAAAGAGCAAGAAGAGAAAAAACTGCAACCGGGTTTCATTAGTTTCGGCCGTAGTTGCAATGGTTGCATGTATAGTAGTTACGGTAACGATACCGTTCTGGTACGAAGAAATGTAAATTCAGAAATGGCCAAACAAAAATCAATTCTTTGCCTACTCATGTAATACTAATCCTTACTAAATTAAAACTCTTAAGTAAGTTCACAATTTTATTCAGGCGTTTCTTTAAAAAAAAAAGGAAAAGAAAAATCAAAACATAAATCTGGTTATTACATTTTTAAACCGATATTTTAGTATTTATTAAAAATAGACAAAATTTACTACACTAATCAAATTTATCCATAATTCACAAAAAAAAACATTCTGAGCATATATACAAAATATACACTACAAATTTATTTTATACTCAATATCTGCCATTCACATCACCGACTTTGTTTTACAATTCTAAAACTTAACAAATGCATGAAAAAAGGTTATCGCCATTAACTGCGACAATTCAAACGTCGCCGGATGCGGGATCCCCATCGTATTATTTTAACGTTTTGAGATTCCGATAGGAATTTCATTGTATTGGAAATGTAAAAATAAACAGATAACACAATTTATCCTGTTTTAAATCATAGGTCCATTTACACCAGGATGCAGGAACATGCACGACTCTTCATATTTACAATTACCATTCATATAATGACGACATAACGTCCTCTGACCTCGGCCGCGATGTGGAGGACCTAAAAAAAACGTTTATTAATAAAAGTACTTTTAAATTATATAATAAAGTTGGCTCTCCTCCTCCACCCACATTAAACCCAGAACTTGGTTAAAGGGTCTCTCTAACCCATTTAATGAAATCATAAATAGTTGATTAACTCAATTTGTCATACAAGTGTTAAGGATCACTCCAAACACATGCACATTTTTTTAAAAAACTCTTTACTACCAATTCTCAAAATTCCAATCATTTATAAAAACAAAAACCATTTTTTATTCTTTTTTTTTTTGTCATTTCCAAATGATTTTATAAGTCGAATAATTACCTCCTCGGCCTCTCATATGCACGCCACGAGGTGGACCCCCGCGATTTCCCATTCCTCGTCCCCGCATAGGTCCTGGCATTCTCATTCTAGGAGGACCCATTCCGGGTAATGAAGGTGGATGTGCCATATTGTCGTAATATCCTCGGTATTCCATTCCTTCATCATTGGCACCATGAGGTGGTATTAAGCCATCACCTTCACCGAGGAATTTATTGAATGGGGGAAAAGGTGGTGGACCACTTGGAGGCATCATTCCTCCTTGCATCATTGGACCATCTAAAAATAATAATAAAAATATTAAAACTCAGAAAACAATAATTTTTTTTTAAAGCTTACCTTGTTTGTAATATGGATCTGAACCCCGATACTGAAAATGAAAAAAAATGTTAAATGTTGTGATTTTTTTAAAATTGTTTTTTGGAATTTTACCTCATCTGTAGGGGGACCTGTTTTAGGTGCGATGGATGTTACTAGCATTGATAAAACTGCAGGTAACGCCGCCGGTTGGGCAGTATCTGTTCCCGAAAAATCCGTTACTTCTGGATTGCTTTCCTTTATAAGTAGAACCGCATTAAATTTCTATTAAATTTTTAAGAAAATGCAAACTTACATCTACAAGCGGGATAATTCTCGGTTCTTTCGCCTCGACCTTTTCGGGGTCAGGTTCGTGGGGTGTGTCAGGTACTCTATTAAAATAAAACATAATTAATTGAAATATCTAAAATGAAAGTTATTTTACTTACGAGTCTTTAGAAAAGTAAATTTCTTGTAAAACAGTCTGTTCCCTTGTTTTCTGAATTTCCACTTGTTCACTTTTACTCCCGCGGTCAACCAACGGAGGTGGTAAGTCGATTAAGATAGGTGCCAGCCACTAAAAAAAATTAATGATAATCAATACCGAATAAATTACTAAGTGTATTTTAATTACCATAATCCTCTCTTCCATTTTGTCACCCATCATTAGCCTCTTGGATGTTTCAATTGCCTGCCTTTCCTTCATCCTATCCATTCGATTCATATCACCAAAGTTCTTTAAGTTGTTTACATTAACTACATAAAAGCAAAATCGTCAGTCAAAATACACATTTTCTCCCTCAAAATATTTAAATACCTCTTTCAGTTTCATCTAACTCAAAATAAAATATTTCCCTTAAATTACTTTCTTCTGCCCAAGAAACTTTTTTCTTTCTTTTTGTTATTTTTGGTTTCACTTCAACAGTTTCCATTTCTACATCTTTGTCATCGTCGCATTCTAAAAATGATATCATAATTAATTTAAAGGCAAAAAAAAAAAGCACAAAAATCATACTCGGTGATGAGATGGAACTACTCGTTTCGGTAATCTCCGATTTATCTTCAGACATTTGCATCTCGTCTGAATTTTCAGTTCCACCGTCTTCACTCTCCTCCGTTTTCATATCATTGGTATCTAACGTGTCCTTATAAAACTGAAATTTGGGTGTAACAGCCGGTACAGGAGGTGGCGCCGTCGTTGTGGGACTTCGACCTGATTTCTTCTTTTTCCTCGTTGGAGTGACTGGATCACCGACTAACGCGTCCATAAACCCAGCACTTTCTTTAATAACGTGGATTGCTGTATGAAAGTAAATAATTTTATAAATATGTAATTGTAAAATGTTTAGTCGTAGTTACGTTTTGGTTTAGGCGGAATTAATTTAATTCCTGGTTTTTCACCGGAATCTGACGCCGGAGTAATTAAGCTCGATGGCTTCGTCCGTTTTTCTAGAGGTTGCGAATCTTTATTAAAAATTCTAAAAAAAAAAAAAAAAATCGAAAGAATTAATCTATATGTTCTACCTAATTAGTCTATGTTTATTCAATACGCACCCTATCCTTTTTACAGCACGTTTAGCCGCTAATGCAGCGGATTTGTCAACTGAGGGATTTTTCTTTGAACTTGGTTTAGGGGGAGCAGTAATTTCCTCCAAACCCGTAGAGCGGAACTTTGTCCTGTAAGTCTTTACTGTTTTTGGACGGTCACCTTTTGGTTTCTTATTATTATTTAATTCTTTTTCAAGATATTCAGGTAATTTCACATCCTCTAACACGTCTTCATCCAATGTTGATTCAGTTGATTTTTTCCTCTCACTTGATTTTTGTGGAGATTTTTTATCACTGTTTTCTCTAGGCGAGTTTTCTTTCTTTTGGTCAATGGACTTTTCTTTCTTTAACTTTCTTCTTTTCATTGCTTTAACATCAGCTGTGCAATAATAATAATGAATGACTTAAGATTTTCAAGTAAATAAAAAAAAAAATATTAGTTTATTACCACTTGAAGACGCAGCGGAAGTGCTTTCCCCTTTGACAAGCTTCATCCAATCATTAACCAAGAGCGCAGCTGCGTCTCTGACATCTTCATTTTCACTTTTAGAAAACGATTTCACCAACTTTGCACTATTGTTTTCTTTTAACCTCTCCACAGTCATTGGCAAAGTCCTGAATAATTTCAAAAGCTCCAATATGAATGGATAGTTATCAGTCTTCTTTGAATCTTGAAGCCACATATTAATAGTTTCCCAACCTCCTTCAGCAAGAAATCTAAACCAGCAAATTATTACAAAAATATTATTAAACTTATCCTTATATATAAATCTAAAACTTACGCTTCTAAAATGTCCGTTGGTGTTGCTGCCAATACGTTGACGTATACGCATCGACTTACAAGTTTTCTAGAAAATTTCTTCATCAGACTGAAAATAAACAAAATTATATTAAAACAAAATTCAACCCTATACTTAAGATAATTAATACACAAAATGAGACACTGGCCAATAGTTTTTTTAAATCAACCAATAAAAATAAGCTGTGGTCTACTCGTTAAAACGTCAAGAAACAGTAATAAATTTACTGTGCAACTCAACATAGGGAATGGGGTATGCAGTAATACATTACTGCATTTCATGCAGTAATTATTTTTTACGTAAAAAAAGACAGCTCTTTAATGTCCATGAGACTTTATTAGCACACATTTTTACAGGAAACTTTGGTACAGTTTTAACTTTATTAAAAGTAGGTTCATGTTGTACGTCGCGTCTTACCTATCACGTTTTATCAATCACGATATTTATTCTGTACAAAATGTTTTATTCTGTGCACATTTTAAAAATATCCCCTTTTATTCTTATCCCACTAGTTGTTTTTAAAACTTTATTTTGTAACCACAGCCACTTTTTTAAAACCACACATTGTTTTTTTTTGGTTGAATTTTTAAAAAACATATTAAGCGATCTTATCGCCCAAAAAAACAAAAAAAAAAAACACAGCTGGCCAGTGTCACATGAGGAGCTTAACTGAAAAATATAATCCGTTATTAACGATATTCTATTTAAAAGAGGTTATAATTACCTGGAAAGTCTGACCACTTCTTCGATGCTTTTCATTCCACCAGTCGGGGATAAGAGCGGCGCTAGAGCTTTCAGTAGTTGTAGCGGATCAATAGGTGGCTACAAAAAACCAAAATTGAAAGAAATATATTATTAATTGCAACTAACTTTGAAATAGAATAAACAAAACGAAAAATTTGGGCTGAACCTACAACAGTTTAAAACGTGGATCTAACGTTTTGATCGCGTGAAAAGCCTAGCCGCATCTTATTGGTTCAGTCAGTCCACCTACCGACTAACACTAACAATCTCGACCAAAAATAAGGCACGTGATCAAACAAGTTAGACCATGTTACTTTACCACGTTACTTTAGGGGAAATTTCAAATTTGACAGTGTATTTAAACAATATTTTTCAAAACTGGCTTTTATGCTATATGTATAACAAACTGACTTTGGGGTTGATACAAAGCATAATCGTTTTACACGGTCTTCAAATACCGTAATTACATAAAGGTGAATGACCGTAGGTATAGTTATACGTATTACCACTAGAGGGGGCTTAAATATCTTATTTTAGAAATATGTGCTTTAAATTTTTAGGGAAAGTAGGCCACATTTTAAAGGTAAAATATATTCAAATATTGGCTTATTCCAACACTTATTAACATCAATTATTTTCTATGTAATTTCATAATTGATTTTATATACAATGGAAAATGAAATTTACCGCATCAATCTTAATAGTACTACTAATCTTTTAAACATTGTTGACAGTTGTGTAATACCAAATTTAACTCCTTATTTTATCAGGACTGAACTCTTTTGAAATTAACCTAAAGATTTTTACTTGCCATTTTATATTTTTCTGCAAGTGCTTTTGAAAAAAGTTTTATCAATTCCAGCAACAAAAAAAATCGGGTTATAATGACATCCTAATAAAATTAGAGTTTAAAATTTCATGCAGAACGTCTGCAATTTTGCTTTATGGCTTTTAAAAATTAAAAAACTTTAATTAAGTTTATTATATTTACTTTTAGATTTAAAAAGCTAGCGTTGACAAACTGTACGAGTAACAGTTTGTAACCCGTTTCACTTTTTCCTTTTGCTTAAAAATGCTAAGCAGCTTTACATAATTCCTTAAACATTTAAAACGTTAACAACAACTTTTAAGAGTTCAGTAGTGAAATGTAATGGGTTAGTCATAAAAATTAATGTTGATTCGATATTGGAAATGAGGTCTGTTATTGAAATTGCCAAGCTATTTCAAGACAAAAATAACAAAATGTAGTAAACAATTCTGAGAAAGCAGTATGCTTATTTTGATTAATGTAACTTTAAACTAATAAACACAAGAATCAGAAGAAAATGAAATTTAAAATATTTTTCGAAATGCTGTCGTTAAGGTCAGAAAAGTTTCCGTTGGTCAAAAATAGCTAATTTCGCTTTTCAGTAGAAATTCTAATATAACTTCCTGACCTTCGTGCATTTCCGGCAACACTACAATAGCATTTCAAACAAATTGATAGATCAAGTTAGGACGATTGATGGTAAAATATCGGAAATCAAAAATTACTTTAAAAACAACCTTCTTTCCTCTTGAAAATGAAATATCAATTCATTTCCTAAAACTTTCATCCCCTCTCAGAACCAGACATATTTATGTTCACTAGCTGTAATTTAAACGGGAAAAAATTGTTATTGTAATCTAATATCTTTCGTACACAACCTGTCAACTATTTTAATCTCGAGTCACTAAATTTAAATTTGAAAACGAAAATAAAAACGTTCACCATACCCCGCCCATTTAGAAAAGAAAACAATCACCCCGTTAGCGACCGCCATGTTTTATTTACCATTCCGTCAAAGAAATCGCTCGTTTAGGCCTAATCCCGGATACGCGGCACACGACGTATTTTTATAAAAAAAATGTCACCGCCAAGCAAAAGCCGTCGACTGAAAATAAAAGAAAAAAAGAAGCTTGTTAATATATGATAGACCTACAGCCAACCATGACCACTTCAGTTGCGGTGTTTTGCAATAGTGTTGCAAAATACACGTTACTCAAAATGGTGGCCACGTTTACTAGAACGTCATGGTTGTTTTTTTTTAATGAATAGAAAACCGCTTAAAAATATTATTTTTTTATTAAAATTTCAACCTCAAGAACTTTATTTTTATTTAATCTTCATATTGATCAATAGAAATCATGCACAATATGCAAACTACAGGTTGATTTCCATTTCGACTCGAGTTCCTTCTACACGGCTTCAATGATACAAAATGGCGGTTGTTGTTTTATCAACTATTTTACTGTATATTTTAATTTTGAGCTTTTGGAGTATGTAACACTTACTTTGTAAAAACTAAAAATATGTCGTAATATATTTTTTTAATAATTAGTTCATCCAAGTATTTTGTAAACGGCTAAATAAACGGTTAAGGGATTTTATAACATCTTGGGCGGATAAGTTCTTCCAAGATGGCGATTTACGATGGTCACGACAATTGGAACCAATTTAAATTTCTCTCAAAAAGCATCACGTCTCCTCGGACCTGTTAAAAATAACAGAAGAAATTATAGTTTTCGCACGCACAGCTTAGTTTCGTTAAATTTCAAAAATTTTCTTTGTAAAATAATTTCTGCAAATGAATATGAACCTGACTTACCATCAACATTCCCTAAACTGCAGACGTAGTTCTTCTTTGACCGCTATGGGAGCTGTAGTAGCTGTGACGTTTTACATAGCGATGCCGATTGCGTTCGACCAATCAGGATGAAGTACCAAACTGCTCTAGGAAATCACATGACTTCATATTTCCTACGTTAACATAAGATGTCGCTGCATTAGCGGGCGATTTGATTCTCTCATATATAAATATATAAATAGATTTTAAAAAACTTCAAATTAATGAAAGAAAACAATTTAATTACAAAATATTATAGTACACTGATCAA